>SMSQ01020448.1:0-13046 GCA_019453375.1 Ctenoplectra terminalis | reverse complement strand
TATATATATATATATATATTTATATATCTGTCTATATATAAATGTATACGTATATAAAGAAGCAAGTGGGGAGAGACGAACGATGAAAAAAAAAAGAAATAAAAATAAAATAAAACAGCAAATATGATGAAGGAGAGGAGGCTGCACTAGGAATCCAGCATTTCCAACGTCAGGTGGTTTTTTCTTGTTCTCATCCTCCTCTTGGAACAGTAACGTCTCTTTTCTCAGCCGTTCCTACACTCGACGCTTTAAACCGTTCCTACACTCGACGTTTTAAACCGTTCGAACAACCCAGTGCTTTCTGTTTCCCTACGCGACACTATTTTCCTCCCTTCAATCCTTTCTTTCAGTCCTATCCCCTTCTGTTTCGTTTCATATCGTTGCATTTCCGTTGCTGCTGTTGCTGCTTGTTTCTGAAATCATCGGCGAACTTGGCGGAACTTTTCAATAGAAGCATGTAACGAGCAGGGTGTATCTCGTGTAGAAAAGTGGGGAAGGCAAGATAGAGGTTGTAGAGAAAAGGAAAGGACAGCTTGGAGAATTTCTTCGTTCTTTATCCTCTGTCTCCGACTTTTTCTCTCATCTCGTTCTTATTTGCCTTGAATGCTTGGTACACGGGCAACGCATTACTCTCTTTTCTGTCCGCCACGAACACTTACTACCCAGAACAAGGCAATTATGAAGAAGAATCATGCTGTCACAACCGAATACGTATCGAAATGATTGTCTGCGAAAAATTTTAATAACTCTAAGATTGTTACGAAAAATTTGTATTATAGTAAAACCGAATAACACGCCAAAGTTAAATAATTCCAAGATTTTTACGAAAAATTTCTATTACAGTAAAACTGAATAACACGCCAAAGTTAAATGATAAAATTCGCTTCTGCATTAAAGAAAGAAGAAAAAGGAAAATAGAAACATAATCAATGATCTTTGTGCCATCGTTAAAGTAATCCAACAATTTTTCCACGACTAATTCCCAAGCGCACACGTTGCACCTATTCCTTAAGTTTACCTCAAGCTCAGACACTTTCACACGATATAATATTTTGAGAGACAATATTGATCAATAGGCGGTAGATGTTAAAATTTAAAATTAATTTTGAGCTACAAGAGGCGCGTGTACACGATCCGTTGCACAGTGCTGTAGCTGTACGGATTAGCCCCCTCGTCCGGCGACCTGCTTCAGCACCACCCCTGTTAAGCCAACCTATTCTGTGATCCGCTTTCGCCATTTCAATTTCGTTGTCCCCTCATGTCGCTCCTCTTCCGCGTCTTCCGCATCCTGAGAACATCTACAGCTGCGCCTACAGCGTGGAAAGAGCGAGCAGGAGAGGTGGGAGAAACGGAAAAGGAGAGAAAAGTAGACTCTCTCGAACCAGAGAAATAACACGATGCTTCCACCTCAGACTTTGCAACCTTTCTACAGTGGCTTCGAAGACGAGCAGAAGAAAGGGGAAAGCCAGACCTCGCCTCCGAAATAACCGAAATAACTTTTCTACTGCAAGGATAATCGTGAAACGATGGACTTGGCACGAAATTCGCGAGGCCGGGAATTAAGTTGCTTCTTGTACGGCTTTGCGAATGAGATTTCTGGGAATCGAAATCACCTTCGGGCCTGAGTCGAACAAGATTTGTGACTTTGTCGTCTGCCAAAATTGCGGATAGACGCTTTGTCCTCGTATAAATCGAGTGAAAATTGTGAAATTATGTTACGATGCTGACAATTTGGAAAAGGAAATTTTAAATATAGCTTATACCATCATTTTCAAATAATTTTTTACATTTTTAAATAAAATCGTACGAGTTAGTTTTTAACAAAGTTTCGCTCATCCCTTTCTACTTTTACCGATACTAAATACGCGAATCACCCGTTATGGTGTTATAGCAGTATGTTATGTCTCAAATCGTTCTACTTTCCCTGTTTATTTTATTTGCTTCCAATAATAATCTTGGACAATTGCAAATCCCGTTGTGAAAGTACCAACTGTTAAAATAACACAAAACGTAATCTCCTACTGCAGAACAAGCCGATACTTCAAAGCTACTGATCCTTCGGCTACGCGACATAATCATTCGCAGTTGCACCTGCACGTGCACCAACAATCTGCAACTGGAATTCACTTCTCGACTTCCGTAAGACCATAAAACTGGTTTCAAAAACACAGCACTTACAGATAGCGGCTGTCTCAACTATCCAACAAAGATCACCGCTATGCCACGAAAGTTATTCGGACCATGCCGAGAAACAATCGTGAAGCAATACCTCTTCCGACGATAACTTTGGCTATCTGATCACTCAGATCTCCTTGCATCGATAACAGTCTTCCAACTGCGATCCGATATACGTTCCCGAAGTTCGAGTAATCCACGTAGATTACTATCTGACGATTCAGTTAGAGTACACAGGAAAGGGGAACGTTCTAACCGTAAACGTTACAATAAAACCCACGCGCTCTCACGAACAGTCATCGAACGTCGTTTGAAGTTTCACGTGCGAGTTTCTATGTCTTCATTTTTCTTCGGCCAATCGCCGAATATAAACGAGATATCGAACGATCTCATCTTGGACGAGGCATAACGACAAAACATAGCTCGGCACACACGACGCTTCATCTTTGTCTGCGTCCTCGAAATCAGATTAAAGCTGGACCGATCAACGCCTACGAGGCGAACAGATCAAGGGCTATTCCTTAAGTTGGAAGAACACATTTCGTTTCGGGCTCACGATTCTTATACGAGACATCTCGATAGGATCACCAATTATTCTCGTGGCTGGAAGAGGAGTACGAGCCTGTCAATTATCTACCTGGACCGTGAACCCATGAGAAACGATCGTTGGTCGATCTCAGGAAAGGTTGGATCGCTGCACACTATTGATGGACACCATTTTTTCAGAACCAGGTTAAAAGAAAAAAAAAAAAAAAAAAAAGTACGCCGGACTATGATTTATGATGGGCACGTGCGTTCGCGTAACGAAGTAATTTTGCGAACCTTTTATAAATGATGCAAGCGTTGCATTGTTAGGGAAATCGTGAAATTTGGCAATCCGAAAAATTGTATCCGTCCGTATGAATATTTTCTATCGAATGAACAAATTCTGTTAAAACTCGGTTTGGCTTTTAAAATGAGAATAAAAATTTAAAAAGAGAGATTTATACGGCGAATAAAAGAAAGATTGCAGAGTATACTTTTTTAGTTGGAATTATTTCTGAAGAAATTAAACCTCTTAATGTTATTCACATTGCTGAAACGTATATAATTTTCTTTACACAATTTTTCTTAAATTCCTTCTTCAGAGAAACTCGTTTGACCGGATATTCCCATTTTTACATTATACCTTCCAACTGTTCTTAACAAATTTTTTTTCTCACGGAGCCAAATTTTACTTTTGAATAATTTCTGGTACTTTTTGCTTTCTTGTTCTTCTGTTGCATTCTACGCACAATCTATATTTATTTCGCCACCTTGAATTCAGCAAACGAATCACAACTTATTCTTCTACGTTAATACAATTAAGCACTCAAAAATATCCTTTAAATCGATTAATAAAATTGAGAAGATTTTATTAATTAAAAAAAACACATAAATAAAAAAAAAGAACCATTATCCTGCACGTACAAGATTTTTAATCCTATGATTAATTGCAACATAACTACCTTCGCTTGCTTCACTTGAAAATCGAAAAGCCCCATTTCATTTTAACTTGCCTCCAAGGTAACATATATCTATGTACGATAAAAAAGCACGTATGCTCGAAAGAAAAAAAAAAAGAAATTCCTACTCCGTCAGATATAAAACAACGAAAATTCATCCACCATTACCCGCAGTATGCAGGGGAGGTGGGTGTAGGCTCATTCATCCCTAAATTTCTCGGCTGGTCCCCGAAGAGCAATACGTCGATTCTCTGCGGCGGTTTCATGACTCGTTAGCCTGAAAGGGACATCCTTGTAGGCTGGGATTCGGGCAAAGTCGAGACTCGCTTCTCGAATTTGCATGCCTAGTTTGTGTGTGTACACGTGCAATTTGTTACCGCCGCCATTGCCACAGCTACTGCTGATTGCTGATTATTCACAGACGTTAAAATATACACGGCTGAGCCCGAGCCGCGCGGAGTTTATGTACACATGCATGAGGGTTGAAGCAAAGTACGGAGGATTCATCTATTCGCTCGAAACACATCGTCGGTATGTGTGAATGTATATGTGTGTACATTCCTACGTTCTATTCGCATAATTGCAAGAAAAAAAAAAAAAAAAGAAAAAAATTTCCAGTTCGCATCGGGAACGAGCAACGACGAAGCTCGAAAGGGTGGAACGTTTGTTTAAAAAATATAATCCGCCACGCGACACTGGTAACAATTTTAAGAGAAATTTCAAGTAACCGTTTCGTGGATTGTTTAATTCCTGTGAATTTAAAAGCGTATTTAATATCGTGAATATCAGTAGTAGTTAACGTAAGTGCAAGCTTATCAGATTTCTTTGTTATTTCGTAATTAGTACAACTACCAACGGCTATGGTATACCTATTTGTACGAAAGGAATTAAAATCGTAGATATTTGAGAAAATATATGATACAAGGGAAGTAAATCTTTATCCATATTTTCGATAGAAAATTGTTGAACGCTTCGAAAAAGCGTCGGAGTAAATTTATATAATTTTTATGAGGAAATATATTGGCAAATTTGACCACTTTGATATTTCTAGTGTCAACATATATGAAATGAGCAGTTATGAATGAAGAATTAATGATTTTGCGATGCTCAACCTGAATTGTGCGTAGTTCTGATGAAAAGAATTTGTAAAAATTTTAAAACAGATTTGTAAAAACACGTTTCGACACTGTTTCTTCGTTTTCTCTCTCCGATTATTTATCTCGACATAAAATCATACTAACAGGCTCCATGAGCAATCGGTGATCCACATTAGTCAGCAAAAGTGAGGCTCCCATTAACCAGCTAAAAATACTTGCAACACCGTTTCCAAAGGTAGACGCAAGAAACGATCAGAATGTTAGAAAATTCGCGAGTACTATTTTTCCCTGATTCAATATTCTAATGCAGCCTCAAAGCTTTCTATTTCAATTGATAATATTACCAAAATACTTAGTTTTCTCCCGACATTAAAAGTATTAGCGATCGCAGAAGAAAATTTGCTTTCTACCGCGGAAGATGATATCGTCAAATTGGGGGGTGAAAAAATTATAAAGAAAAAGGAAAAAAAAAGGAAGAACAAGGAAGTGTATATTACGTCGTTTCGAGTTCTCTGAGAAATCGGAGTAAACCGAGTAAAACGACACGCGGGAACGACCGACAAGGGGGTTCGTTTCGTGTTTTCAGTGAGAAATTACGATCGTTACCGATAATTAACGCGAAACATAGTCTACGGGCTACAAGCATTGCGTAACCTCGTATAACATAAACGAGATACCCCCGTGGCAATTATCGCTGCTTACGACTATTAATAACAGGATTTTCTTGGCAGCAACGCTCGAGGAGGACCCTTTTCTCTTCCTCCATCCCCCTTTGCGGAAGAGAGGCATCGATGGCCGTTTCTGTCGGTGGTTAGAAAGTAGCTTTCCAAGACTCGATCCATTGTACGTAGCAGCCCAATTTGCCACGATTATTTTACACTCGGTGAAATTCATTTCGTTGATGCGGTTTCGCCTTCCCTTCCCTCGAATCTGCATAATGGATGAGTCAAGGAAGAATCGGTCATCGGAACGTAAATACTTCGTCACCACCACCCTCCTTGATTCGTTATTATTCAGCATCTCCTTCCTTCGATCGAGGACATCGTGGACAGATCGTGGAAATGGTTGGGCAAATGTTTCGAAGTTTTCCTTGAAAGTTACTTTTCGTTAGGAGAATTCTCTGGGATATCGTTAGGATAATTTGCAATAGTTCAGTTTGAGAACATTTTCTTAACCTGTTACAACGAACGGAGTTTTTTTTTTTTTTCTTTTTCTTTTGAATGGAGTCTCGTTTATTTAAAGGATCTTCTAATTTTAGGAGAACCGAACCTTATCGTTGGGATAAAATTGAAACGAGGGATCACGCATATTGGCAAGAATCTTTGCCTATTTTTATAAAAATTAGGAATTTTGTTTTTTTAATGCGATGGTGATTTGATAGGAAATGACTGAAGAATCCTAGATAATTAAATATAATAGAATTGCTTGACTTTTTCTTACAAAATTAATCAAATTTTGCGAAACTTGGATATTTTAACTTATTCTAGATCAGAGTTTTATTATAGGAGTCTAGTTTAACTCAAAATATAATATTATATGTTAATATTTTATACTAATATAAATTTTTATTTTTGTATAATTCTTTTATTACTTATTTTTGAATATACCTATGTTAAACGTTAGATAAAATTATTGTAACAAGAAGCAAGATGCATATTCGATAACTAATTTTAAAATCGGTATGCTTATATCTAGAAAATTGAAGTGACTGAATTTTTCCATTAATCCGAGGCAACTTCTTAAGCTCAAATCGTCTTCGATTGAAAAGAAATTGAATGAAGCAATCGTAATAACTGAGTTTCCACTAGCCACCGTTCCAAGCCTATCTCTCGATCTTCTAAACATGCTTTAAATTCCCATTTCTCCTAGACATCGAGGGAAAAATATATAATTCGATCAAGCGCATCACCGAAAGATCGTAAACGAGGAGTCGGTTGTGTAGAAATTCGAAAAAGTGTATAAAAAAAACTTAAAAACAAGGACCACTGCACAAGATACAACGTTGATAGGAGTTGCTTGTCAAGCTTCCCTTAAGCCGCCTGCAAGAGACAAACTCTCCAGCGAAGATAAGCTCTTGTTCATAGTAATTGAACCGCAGTTGCTCTAATCTCGACTGGACGTGTTTGTAGCGAGAGTCGCAAGTGCAAAGTAACGAGAGTAGTTAAGGCAATATCGCGTATTCTGTGGAACCATCGAATTACTGAATACTAGGAAATACATTTTAACTAATTGAACGTCAGCGAGCTTCTGCCAGCGAAACGATGTTTAAATAAGTAACGAAAAAATATTTCACATTAAGAAAAAAGACAAATAAAAATGTATGTTCTCCTCGCTTGTACTACACAATTATTACCCTTAAAAAATTATGTTTCGTTTAAAAATATTTCATCATTTTAAGATTTATAAAATATACAATGTTGAGAATAAATGCAAAGATTAAATTCACTAAATCTGATAAAGGAATATTTAAAAGCGTAAAATGAAATAAGCGGAATATTTAAAAATAGTATTTATGTGAAAGTAAATTGTATTTGGGGTTACATAGACGCGAGGAGGAAGACAAGATTGAAATAAAAATGTGCAATGTAAAAAAATGTAAGAATGAAATACTGTTTTTATAATGGAGGAGAGAAAATGGGTTTGGAAATTAAAATATGGTTTGTCTATCCAGTTCAACGAGTATAACGTAGGCGGTGATTCTGTTGTGTTTACGCGATAGACTAAGAGAGGAAGAGTTGTCGGTCAACCCTGGATAGCTCAATGGTTAGAGCAGTCACCCGGCAAGCGAAAGATCCGGGTTTGATTCCCGATCTAGGCAATTCGATCAACCGACTCTTTTTCTCCTACAATAGAAGATTGATATGTTAAATACTATGCAAAACAACGATAACGAATGTTCCTAAACTTAATTGTATCGTTTATGGATAATAAAGTAGAATATAAGAGCAAGTCTCACACACAAACTACAAAATAATGATGATAAAATTGAACCATCGTTTTGTGTTCGCTGTTACTCACACGAAAGTTTCGCTTATTTTAAATCCGTTACGATCATATGAACGTTTCGTTGTTATACATTTCTTAAAATAATGCAGTTAAAAAATTATAGATCTGATATTTCTACGTCTTTACTGCTACAAATATTAGGTTGTCCATTGGAATACGGCCTGGAAAAATTCACACGTTACGTGTGTTAAAGGAAGGCACCCATGTTTTGCACGAGTTTGTATAAACTCTACACTCCTGAAAGAAAAACTAAAATAACAAACTTTTTCTTAGTGGCCTTCACTCTAGGGTATGGCCATCAATTAGGGTTTGGGGATGCCTGCGAACACCCCAGGTACGAATGTACGCGCTGACTCGTTTTTTCTTCTTAGTTCTAACCGTGCGCCCGTCTTATACACATCCTCCTAAGACTATCTTGTAAGAGTCGCCACTACCTGCGACGGGACGGCACCGGTAGATGGGCCTCTCGAGTGGTGGTGTGAATATATTTATGGATACGAAGATTTTGGGTGCGAGTGAAAAAGGGATGTATGTGGAAAAAAGATAGAGCGATCGAGGGATGTGCATTTAACACTAGAACTACCAAAGTGGTCAAAATGACCCATTCATAATTTTTTATAGAAATTTTATAAATTGACTATGGCATCTCGGAAGCAATTTTCCGCGATTTTCTGTTAAAAATGTAGACAAAGCTTCGTTTACCTTGCATTGCGTATTTTCTTATGTACCTTTCATTACGATTTTTTCGGTAGAAACAAGTATGCTTTAATCGCCGGTAGTTCTAGTGTTAACTGAGTGAATGTTCGGGGCGCGAGGATTTTGTCGTAAGAGTGCCGTAAGGAAAGAGAGTAGCGAGGAGAGCCATATATTGATTAAGATTATTATTGTTGAACTTAAGTAATTGTTATTTAATAAACCAAATAATTCCTACGCGCCAGAGTTCGATTATTCTGACAAAGACTTCCGAAAGTGTCAGTGTCTTCCGTTCTTCCGTTTCCTTCCGTTTTTACTTCCGTCTGTCACTCTCCTCTTTGTCTCTCTCTTTTGCCCCTTACAATCTAAATATACACTTTTCTTCCACCGTGTCTTAAACATAATTATTTAAACACTTCTCCACGTAACCTCCTCAACAACGTACATGCATAGTATCAGGAATAATATCTATGAAAGAAGCCCCGCTTTTCTGTTTAATAGGAAGCAGCAAACTGCACCGACAAGAGTACGAATCGGTCATACTAATTTTTCTCACGCATATCTGATCAAAACAGAAGATCCTCCAATGCGCATCAGTTGCAACTTTAGGAACTCTATCGATCGTATCACGACATCGCGCCCGGCGTATGAAAATGAAAGGAAAATATTTCAAATAAAGGAAGACACTAAAGAACTTACTAGAACTGTCAAATCGTGTAAAAACCTGCTTAGTTTTTTGAAACATGTAAATCTTCTGCACCTAATTTAAGCTTTGATCCAATATGGTATTACCTAGTCTAATGGTCACTTTCGTCTTGAACCGGGACTGTATCCCAGTTATCCGTCTGCTTTACACATGTCTCAAGTGGAATTTACTTCATTGGTTTCGTATTAAATCAACGTTTTCCTGACGGTCAAATTACGTGGTTGCTAATAACCCATTCGGGTTGATGCAACTTTAAATTTAAATTAAAAAAAACAAAAAATAGTTTGTCCCGAAAGTTCTTTTCGTTACCTTCGCGCAGTAGTTTCGTCTAGCAATGTTCAAACAAACATTCAGCCATATTTGTTAAACGAGCGATGGAGGAAAAGAACAGAGCAATATGAATCCTGTATAAAATAATAATATACTGTAACGCGTAAAATATCATGCATCCATTGCTCGCTAACAAAACGAAAAAAACTTTCGGGACAACCTAATATATAAACGTATGATTAAAAATTTTAGTCCCATCGAATTAAAATTAATTTATAAATAAATCGCAAAACAGAACGAAAATTTACGAGCAGGAAATAGGTCGCTTCCTATTGCTTTAATTCGATCAAGTAATATCTCATCCAGAAAACAACGACCAATTTCCCCAGCCACTATTACTGTTATTACTCGAACATTAGAAATTCCACGAGCGTCTTGAAACGAAGGGTTGACGAAAGGTTCCGCGAACAATCTGCGATATTGTCTATATTTTGCTGTCGTCTTATTCCCCTCGGGGAAAAGGAAATAAAAAAGTGTAAAAGGCTACAGGGAGGGGTGCAGAGTCGTGCTAGCGACAAAATTGCCCTTCAGACGATGCTTCATAACCGTGCGACAAGTTCGAACTGGCGAAGAACGAAAATGAGAGTGCCTGACGTCTCGTACGTCGTCATAATCCAGATGAAACCTGCAGAAATAAGAAATGAGAATATCTAGACAAAGGAATCGCAAGTACTGTACCGAGTGTATAGTGGAAATATAAACTTTCTTCTTCTTGCTGTTATTTTCTTTTTTTTTTTTTTTTTGTTTTCTTCCACCAGTACAAATGTCTTTCCTTCGCCATTATTGCGTCCCTAGATTTTTAGCGTTTAATTAAAAGTAAAATATCCCTAGTCCCAATCAGAGAATCCATTACGTCTATCGGGTAGAAGGTGAAACTCCTTAGCATATTTAATTAAGAGAAATCGGAAGTAGACGCTACAGCCTCGATCAAACTCAATTAATAGACAGCTGTTTCCGAAGGTTTAATTACCAGCTCATGACCCTCCTTGTTATTATATTACACGCGAAGCTAAATATACTTCTCTCTTGTCTGTTTCAGGTGAGTATACTCGAGCATCTTGTATCGGAAATAATATACGTATCTGAAGGGTGAGTCTCTTGTATCCTCTACTTTAACAATATGATTTTGTTAACTTCTATATTAAATAGAATTGTAAACAATAAATTAATTTACACGGATTTCTTTCTCAACTCTTTTGATGGAACAAGGTGTATCATTCGTGGAATTCGTATAAAGAAGGAAATTAAGTGACAAAATCTCGATCTGGCGATAATCGTTGCCAACACTATGAATCGCTATATCTTCACAGATTTTTAAACGAATCTTCGTAGATATAAGGAGATATACTACCGAGGTATTACAGTATAGATAAACAAATAATGTTACGAATAATGAGATGATAAATTATAAGTTATGTACAGATTCAAAAAATTTGAAGTTTAAATAATAATCTCAGATGTTTTTATAATTTCTGTATATAATTCAGTAATGTTCCAACAGAACGCTGTAATTTACACGTAATTCCTGAATTTTTAAAGTTTCTTAAAAATTAGTGACTACTTATTTTCGAATACAACGGATCGGATTTTAAATTCCTAGATTAAAGTATTGGGTTGTCCGGAAAGTTCGTACCGATTTTCGGTAGGTGTCATTAGAACAGGTCTGAATATGTCGGAATGATTGAAAACAAATGACACGCGTATATATTCTAAGGAGGGATACTTCAGGTATCTTTAGATAAAGGTTTGTAGAACTACCGACGATTAAAATAGACATATTTGTAGGAAAGAAATCGAAGTGATAAGTATTTGAAAAAATACATATATTAGGGGTAATAACTCTTTGTGCAATTTTGTTTAAAAAATTATAGCAAATCTCTAAAAATGCGCTACTGTAAATTTATAAAATTTCTATGACAAATTACGAACGTCATATCGACTGATTCCAGTGTTAAATATGGAAAAGTTTTTCGCCGAAAAATCTAAGAAGCTATGGAAGGATGGGATATTGAAGTTACGTGAGAGATGGAGAAAGGTTATAGAACAAAATGGAACATATACAGTTTAATAAATGTATAAAGAAATTTAAATGTGTTGTGTTTGAATTTTCCTTAAAAATCGGCATCAAATTTCCGGACAACCCAATAGATCGAATTATTTTCAAAAGATTATACTGTACGTATACCGTACAAAAAACTAAACGTTATTACCAGAAGTACGAATGTTATTTCAAAGAAGCAATTCAATGGATCAAGGTTATTCTAAAATTGATTCCGTACCAGCCCCACTGAACACGGGTAATTATTAAATTGGTTAAATTGGGACCAGAGATAGCGCTGATTATAGCTTCACCATCAAATACAGGTAACGCGCGTCATCGATATCTGAGTTAAATTCGATTCTACTTCCACGTTTAGTACCGCTAATTCCTAATTCCTCTCAGCCGAACCAAACAGAAGAATCAGCCAAAGAAATCAAAATCGATGAAACGCATTCCCTTCGTCTAACGCATACAACACAGCGAATCGAAAGTGAAGAGTTAAATCCATGGTCGGTTTTCATCGACTTAACGAAGTCATGAAATATAGTACGTCGTATTCCGCAGTATAAAGCTGAAACACAGTCAGCAAAGAGGGAGAGAAAGCTGGAACGATTGTGTGTATACGAAATTGCCGAACAAACAGAGACAAGAATGCACACGTGGTACGATGAACGTGTACTTGTGCGAGTATCTCGGTTCATACGTACAGATACGTGCGTAGGTGGTGAAAATACGAAGAACAGGTCAGAGGAAGCTCGATGCATTATTCAGTTCGGTCAACCCTAACTCACGCAAGACGCATCCTCATCCACCCTCGGCTACCTTTAGAATAAACCACGCTAACTACCAACCCTCATGCCCGTGTGTACGAGTAAACCCGACGACCAGAGTAAGCCACTCTACGACCACCTTCGATCGCGATATCCTAAACTGAACTTTATCGATAACCGATCCTGTCCGTGCAACGGCAGATCCAGAACCGCTTGTCAAGAAGTTCTGAATTAGTCTACTTATTGTTAGTGTTCTCGGTTTGATCTGGCTCGCTGTTGCACTTTCCCATGAGAATTGTGACGATCGCGTTTGAGTAGGCAAACACTGATTGATTCGACCAATCCATTATGTGAAATCTGATTCCAACGTGCCGCTTTGCTTTGAATTATAGTATTCTACGGAGCACAGTTTTCTTTGCTTCGAGGGTTGGTAGTTCGCGTGGTTTGTTGTAAAGGTGGCCGAGGATAAGGATGCGTCTTGTGTTAGTTAAGGGTGAAATTTCAAAGTATCTTTTATGGAGACCGATGAATTTTGAAGTGGAGTAAATTTTTAATTTCGAGAGAAATTGTTTAGCAAAAACAGTTTTGTCTCTAACAAAATTCGGTTTATTTATTTATTCAATCTTCATAGCCCGAATTTTGTTTGTATATTAGAGAATAAATTACGATTGATCGCAGTTTTTCACTTTGATTTGAAAACTTTAAAAATAATAATTGCTATAGATGGATCGTGGTACAACTACG
>SMSQ01020447.1:0-13432 GCA_019453375.1 Ctenoplectra terminalis | reverse complement strand
CATATAAAATCTAATCTCAAATGCAAACGACTATCAACACCCCCAGTAAGAATTAAAAAATGTTCTATTTAATTCTTCTGGATCACAAACACCACCTAAAATCACCAATACAGAATATTCACCGTGTTTAAATATTCTGTAACACTCAGAAGTGCCGAAAAATCACTCCATAAAATCGCTCCAAAAAACATCTCCGATTCTCCTAAAATTCCACCCCTTCCTTAACACCAGAACTACCGACGATTAAAGTATACTTATTTCTACCGAAGAAATCAAACTGGAAAATACATAAAATAATATGTAATGCAATTCGGATAAAAGTTCATCCATATTCTTAACAAAAAATCGCGGAAAATCTGTCCAAAGGCACCGAAGTTAATTTACAAAGATTCTGTAAAAAATTACCAATGGGTCAGTTTGACCACTTTGCTAGTTCTAGTGTGGTATAAAATATGGTAAAAGGTTCATTTAAAAAATAATATACAAAGATAGTCTTCTCCAACCGATGGTATGGCGCGTTTCCTTTCGTGTCTCGTGACGAACTCCTCGCCCTGCGTAAAAACTATCGGCGTTCCCGCTGCCGATCGCCGTTTGTTTCACACACATACACGCACACGCGCACAGCCACGCTTGGTGCACCACACTAGTGTTAACCAATTCCTTTTTCCATTCAAACTTAACACGTTGACTGCCATGGGGGCCACCGGTGGCCGGCACTCGACTTGGCTACAGCGCCATGGGGGCCACCGGTGACCGGCGACGCGACCAATAGTAAAATACATAATTAGAGTAAATATGGATACTGATAAATTTAAAAATAATACCACTGTTACTATAATAGTTCGAAGAAATTAATGCCATACGAAACATGCAAATATAATTTTATCGATACAAGGAAAATATAGATATTATTTTGTTCAACATAATATACATCGCATAATAAGAAATTCATGTTGGCGCCATGGGAAAACCACGTAAAATGCGCGCGGCAGTCAACGTGTTAAACGGTGCGACACCGCCTAACTTTATCGACTTATTCCGAATTTCGCCAATAATCGATAATCAGAAATCAAAAGACTGTTCCAACCTCAACACCATCGGATACCTAAGAAAACGAGTGAAAGAGAGAACAATGAGGGACACGAGCACAGACTAGCAAAGAATCCTTCAGCGTCGCGCGTCCAGCAGAGGGGCACGGTATTATCCCGCTGCATTGTCCGGATTATAAGACGAGAAGGCCATGCTAGGCAGCGGTGTACACAATGGGAGGAAGGTAGGGACAGGACGGCTATGACGCAATTACGGCGCAGACTCATTGTTTCATTAGGGAAGACAAAGGGAATCTGAAATAATGGACAAATAGGCGCGTTTATGCAGTGCCGGTCCTCTTCTCCTACTCCAATTAGAACCTCGTGCGAGGGTTGGGTGGGCGCGGGGGTTGGCCATCGTCGGTGGATCGTCGGAGGCAGCTTCGAGGCTCTGACGTTTGTTCGTCGCACCGTGTTTCGTGCACCGTGTGCGGCAATTACGGTGCACACGTACACGACAAAAGGAAGGCGGGCATGCGCGAGGTGTGCGAGCTGCATGCGACCGTCGACGTCGCATAGTCGCGTGCTCTCTGGCCCGTTTGAATTTCAAAGCGTGTAATGCGAATTACGGGCCAACGAGATGCCAGTAGACACACCTGACACTGACCGTCCCTGCGCGACGCTTTTCCAAGGTTCAATTTTGGATTTGAGCAACGCGAAAATCAATTTATGCATGTCGCGAATAGTTATTTTTTACGTGGATCATTTTGTCGTTTGGGTGGAATTAATCAATTGTATTCGAGTATTGATTTTTATATACGTGCATAAAATAGTTATAATATAGTAGTTAGAGTTTTAAGAGTTTTAAGTGTTTCTGTTATAGTTATTTAGTGAATTATTTTACCGTCTGGGAGAAGAATAATTCCCAATTTTTTAACTTCACTCGAGTTTTGGCTTTTACGGTAGAAAATGGAATTATAGTAGGTTGAGTTTGAAGATATTTTTTGGAATTATACTTTCTCCCTTAACTTCTATACCGATAATCACAATTATCGGTATTATTCTATATAGTCTATTTCGTCAGCCAATTTGAGCAGTTTTTGGATAAAATTCTAAACTTGAAGCAAACGTGGATAAGAAATGTGTCGCATAACAACGATCTGGTTTTGAAATCTTTTACCGAGAGGATCGAATGTTTTAAATCAAAATGTGCAAAAGAGTGCTCGGTTGACGCAAGGGTCGAAGCAATTCTTCTGTTCTGATATAAAGTGATGTAAAGTATCTCTACGATGGTTCTATTTTTTTTTTTAAACAGAACTTGGTAACCTTTTAAAATATTTTAGCAATTTTGAAACACTGTTATCTTGTTTCGAGGGGGGAAAGAAAGAAGTAATTAACTCAGAGAATAATTAAAAGCAGATTTACGAAGCAAGTGGTAAAGGATTAAGTGAATTTGACTTCCGGTCAGAGTGGAACAATGCCATTACCGTCATATTCGGATTAAGCACGGTGAAAAAAAAAGGACGATTACAAAAAATGAAGAAAAACGGAGAGACGATGGAAGAGGGAACGTATGAAATACACGAGGGTANATCGTCGGTGGATCGTCGGAGGCAGCTTCGAGGCTCTGACGTTTGTTCGTCGCACCGTGTTTCGTGCACCGTGTGCGGCAATTACGGTGCACACGTACACGACAAAAGGAAGGCGGGCATGCGCGAGGTGTGCGAGCTGCATGCGACCGTCGACGTCGCATAGTCGCGTGCTCTCTGGCCCGTTTGAATTTCAAAGCGTGTAATGCGAATTACGGGCCAACGAGATGCTAGTAGACACACCTGACACTGACCGTCCCTGCGCGACGCTTTTCCAAGGTTCAATTTTGGATTTGAGCAACGCGAAAATCAATTTATGCATGTCGCGAATAGTTATTTTTTACGTGGATCATTTTGTCGTTTGGGTGGAATTAATCAATTGTATTCGAGTATTGATTTTTATATACGTGCATAAAATAGTTATAATATAGTAGTTAGAGTTTTAAGAGTTTTAAGTGTTTCTGTTATAGTTATTTAGTGAATTATTTTACCGTCTGGGAGAAGAATAATTCCCAATTTTTTAACTTCACTCGAGATTTGGCTTTTACGGTAGAAAATGGAATTATAGTAGGTTGAGTTTGAAGATATTTTTTGGAATTATACTTTCTCCCTTAACTTCTATACCGATAATCACAATTATCGGTATTATTCTATATAGTCTATTTCGTCAGCCAATTTGAGCAGTTTTTGGATAAAATTCTAAACTTGAAGCAAACGTGGATAAGAAATGTGTCGCATAACAACGATCTGGTTTTGAAATCTTTTACCGAGAGGATCGAATGTTTTAAATCAAAATGTGCAAAAGAGTGCTCGGTTGACGCAAGGGTCGAAGCAATTCTTCTGTTCTGATATAAAGTGATGTAAAGTATCTCTACGATGGTTCTATTTTTTTTTTTAAACAGAACTTGGTAACCTTTTAAAATATTTTAGCAATTTTGAAACACTGTTATCTTGTTTCGAGGGGGGAAAGAAAGAAGTAATTAACTCAGAGAATAATTAAAAGCAGATTTACGAAGCAAGTGGTAAAGGATTAAGTGAATTTGACTTCCGGTCAGAGTGGAACAATGCCATTACCGTCATATTCGGATTAAGCACGGTGAAAAAAAAAGGACGATTACAAAAAATGAAGAAAAACGGAGAGACGATGGAAGAGGGAACGTATGAAATACACGAGGGTAAAGAATAACGATGCCTTCCATCGTTGGATTATACATATACCGTGCTAATGCGCTTACAAATTTGCAAGCAAAAATGTTCCCTTTCGTTCGTTTAATGAAAACATAATAAAAGAGTAAGAGGCTTTGGCATACAAGAGTTTTGCATACGCTCATCAAGGCTCTGTAATTGATTTACGAAGTAGACCTCAGACAATTATTTCATTCAATTTTTAATAATTACATGATATACTAGAGATCACTTTTTATCTTCATTTCAAAACGATGTAATTAGTTTCACCTTTCAGCCTTTTAAAATATTACAACGTGGTTTCGTTTGGTATACGCTTAAAGTAGATGTTTGAAAAAATGTCTGGAATTTGTAATTCTATAATACTGTTTGTTATTTTCTTTATCCAAATAAATTGTATCGAAACGAATAGCGCTAACGTTTTACCGATCAATTTTTTTAACGATCAATTAAAAATTTCTCGGACGAAACAAAGTAACTTTCTGTTATTCTTCGCATCGGAAACAGAAAATATTTAATTCGTTGCGATCTCTTTCGAAAGAAGTGTACAGAGTTAAAAGAGTTTTAGGCCCGAGAAAATAATTTGTGAAACAGAATACTCAGTGAATTTGGCTGAAAGAAATATTTGGAAACGTAAAAAATTGTCAGAAAATGACCAACCACCTCCATTGAAACGCGTGGGTCACCATCGATCCATCACGCTTTTCCGTAACAACTGTTGAAAGATTAAATGCATTTATCTCGTAAAGGGAAACGAGTCGACGCCATTACCGACGTCTTTCGGATTAAATTCCTATTGGAAAAAAAAAAATGCGCAGGGCAGAGAAAGGAGGAAGGAAAACGGGAACGATCTTTACGAAGGACGAGGAAAGAAGAAGTGGAAGTCCCGACGGAACCGCGGCTTTGTTCTCAGCTATTACTCGCCCCCGCAACCCCGAGGATATTATTATATCTCTCCCCGTCAGCCAGTATCCACCGTCCCCCGTTTCTCGTGCACGAATTCGAAGGCAACGCGGAGCTCGTCGTATTTATTTTATTAAACCATTTTCCAAGCTTCCTCTCGCCGTGAAACTTTCACTCCCGGACGAAAGATAATCATTACCCAGGACTCTCTCTCTCTCTCTCTCTCTCTCTCTCGCGATATATAATAATATGTTTTGTCCTTTATAAGGAAGAAGAGGAAGAATTACATTTGAGCGAGGGTAATCGATTTCCAGTGAAGGAGTTTATTTTATTATTGATTCCAATCCGTTAATGAGTTCTCGCTACTTTTACGCTGGGATTCTTTGAAACTTCATCCGATTCGTTTAGTTCTCGTGGGGAATTTCTTTGCCGGATAACTAATGATTTTTGTTTTCTTTTTTTTTGTGTTCTTATTAATCGGTGATTTTATTTTATCAATGATTGGTTTTTTTTTCGTTTCTCGCATTAGAGGCAGGTTTTCAGAATTCTACATTCTCCGTTTATTTATACATGTAGAATCCACTCTTTGCAAGGGTTAAAATTTCATCTAGCCGCAGCCACAATAACACCGTGCTCTAAACTTCAAAAGAAACTCGTACGAGAAAAAGCTCGCGTTAGGCTGTCGAGAGCGCAATTGGAAACCAACGGAACGCGAGGTGCGCGAAAGCACGGAGCGGTGGAGGACCGCCAGGTATAATAAAGTCTATTTCAGTTGGTATTATGTCAAGTTAGGCTCGTTAGCGGAACTCGAGCTTTTTAAAAAACACTCGGCCGCCGTGGTTGCTGTCGGCTCGTTGAACATGCACGCGGGCAAGAGGCCACCTCCTCTGACCAACCGCGAATACCATCCCCCTACACGCAATTATCCTTCCATATCTATGCTCCAGGTGTAGCCCTATAAAGCAGCTTAAGTGCTGCCTTCAGCATCATTTCTCATCTTACTCTTGTTTGCTTTCCTTTTTTCTTTCTTTTTTTGTCTGTTTTTTTTTCTTTTCGTTTCTCTCGCGCCATTCTGTACACCTTCTACACTGGCTCTGCTTTCGTGACAGTCCATTGTTGCGGAGTGTGTTAAATAGGGTGGTTTTTTTTTTTGTGATAAGGGAGGTTTTTGGTAATATCGTTGTTCGTTATTGTTGTGTGTTTCAGTTGAATCTTAGCAATTGCAATTTTGTTTGCTTACGAGAAAAAGAAATTGAATCCAATTGTTTGAAAAATTATTTTCATTTGGAAACTAAGAGTTAAGTTGACATAAGAATTAAATTGAGCTTTGAATTAAACTACTCTTGAGACTCGATCGAAATCGATTTGTCATTTTAAAATTACTCGTGGTAATTAAATATCTACAAAATTTGATATTAATTTGGTGCAGAAATTGTCTAACAAGAAGATTTTCTATTTTCAGGTATGGTTTCAAAATCGTAGAGCAAAATGGAGGAAGAACGAACGTTTGAAGGAAGAACAGAGAAAAAGGGAGGGCAACGGAGGGGGTGGTGCCCTGGAAACGACAAGTCTGGCACCACCAACGTCTTCATCGGCAGTTCCAAGTCCCACAGGACATGATCCTGAAGGTACGAACGTGAATAAACGCTAGCTTGATACATTTATCAAAATTTCAATTCTTCACCGCTAATCCAGTACCAATTTGTTTCAAACCCAACCTTCGCGCGAAAAATATATTTTTTACATAAATTCACCCTTTTTCTCCTTATTAAATTACGCACAAAGTGGTACACCTTATCAAATATTTCAAGCGATACAATTGTACCAACTCTCCCTTACCACCCTATATAATTCTAATATCCAACAAACAACTCTATCGTACAAAAAATTTAAGACAAGCATTATCCAGGGCTCGATTTTTCTGTTCCAAAAGGTACAACGAGCAGCAGCGCCCCCGACGCGGAGGATGCCGGCCCAGATGGAGCTGGCGGATCGAGGAGCCCCAGCACGACTTCCGCATCGGTCAGTCCGCGACCCCAGCAAAGTCAGCCGTCCCTGGGTGGCGTCTCGACGCCACCGCCAACCCCCATAAGGGCGCCACCGCCACCACCTAGCACCGTAGGGGGTCTCGGCCCACCCGGCGAGAGGTGAGCTTTTAGCTTCGTTTGTATTTACGTCTTTAGGAAATATCTTCCTTCTTCCTTATCCCCCCGCACACCCCTTCGTCGTTTCCCTCGTCTAAAAGTCAGTCGTGATTCCACGCTGCAAGCACCGCTGAACACGTCGGCCGGATGCTTGATACGCGCCATTAAACCACTCCTCGTCGCTTCCTACCGGCCCTCTTTCACCCTCTACCCAACCACCCCCATGCTGCGCCACGTTCGTCCCAGCATGCTCGCTGCCACTCGTATAATCGCGATAATTGTCGCCTCGTTAAATCGCTCCAGGATCCCACTCGCGCATAAGCGTGTACACGAATCGACTTCTCGCGCGATTTAAGGAGTGACCGACGTTCTCTTCGCGAGCGTTTATGACCAGAGAGTGGGACGAGGGGCGAGCTGGGAGAAGTTGAAGGAAAGGAGACGGAGATGACACGGGGTTACTGGCTCGGAATTGGGTTGGGGTTTATGGTTAAACAGGGTGGAGCGGAATTAGGTTAAAGTTTGAGTAGTTATTTGGCGATTCAAGTTTTCTCGGGGTTGTGGAGAAAAAGGGGTGTAGTTGGAAAATTAATAGAGATTGTGTCGAGCTTGTTTGATCTTATGGAATTAATTAGATATTTAGATATAAAGTTTAAGGGAGCATTAAATGTTGCAAAACAGGGTTCGAAGATAGGTTTTTCTTTTTTTTGTATTTACATCGTACCTTTTTTGTACGATGGCTCGTACAACGCTTAAATTTAAATATTTTTGGAAATCAGTAATTTTTTAAATACTCTTTGACTGTATATATATGGAAAATAAGGTAATAGACTGAAGAAGTATTCGTGTCGGGGATACATAAGGGAGGGAAAAAAAATTCTTTAGAAATCAAGAAGAGTGCAGTGGAGAAAAGTTGCAGTTCTCTTGGGTAGGAGAGAAATTCGAAAGAAATTCCAGCAGAAAAATGAAATTTGAACGAACTTCTTACTCGACACGTGTTTTAGGAAAAAAACTCACGTGCATCTAGCTGGAATATGAAAATGGATTTTCAAGTGCGTTTCACCTTTCCACTGACAACAGCGACTTTTTATTTATGAATTATGAAGCAACGAAGCAAACAAAAATCCCACCAGCTGAGAGTATTCTTTTAGCCTCGGTTAGAAATAATAACATTATACAGATACCAAATTGTTTTAGCGTTTCGTAACCCATTGTGTATCGATGTTTCAGAGCGTGAATTCGTGCAAATATTTCTTTGAACGAGCATCGTTTTTAATAATAATTCAATGATTAAATTGATATTAAAATCGGAGAATTTCGAGAACCTCGTGTTATTGAAATATCAAATATAAATAATTATTCCGGTTACATTAATAACATAATACAGTATCCTTTACATTATTCAAAATGATCAATAATACTATTTGTTATTAATGATACTGATATATTAAATATTTGTCATTAATATCAGTATTAACGGATCAATATCAGCTCAATATAAGAAAAAAGGAAACATTTATCAGTCATTTGATATCAACTCATTTATCGATGTTAAAAACATTTGATTAATTTAACATACTTCCTCAAAACTATTAAAAAAACACACCTTATTATTTCAATAAACAATATCTACGAAAAAACTTCGTTACCGCCGTCTTTTCTAAATTAATTTCCCATAAAGTCGTTCCTTAAATAAAACTTGATTCATTCTATACATTCGAACAATATTTCTAAACCATACGCTAAATTAGAACTCGAAACAATCAACCAAATAGTATTCGCGCTATCTACCCCAATTTAAATCGAAGAAATCAAACTTGAGAAGAAACCGACTAACAAATCCAAAACCAAGGCAACCAATTTTTCATCCCAAACATCCCTCAGAATTACATCCCTCGTCACCGGTCATCGTTCGTACACCACTTAAGACCATTCTAAAAAAAAAAGAAAAAAAAAATCCACGAACAACAAAGCTAAAAAAACGACAACCAATTCTTCAAACCACTTACACACACCCAAACTCTTACTTAGGGTAGAAAGCTCCCCCGTAGAAAGATACACGATTCACCGATTTTTTTTTTTTTCAACGACAGTAAGTATCCGACGGTGACTCTTTATAATCCCCGACAAGGCTCCCCTCGGATCGACGGGGAAGGTAAGAACAATACCCGAAACGCAGACACACGGAATACACTGGTAGCTGGCTGACTCGAGTCAAGATGGAACCAGGCCGTGGATGGAAACAGCAGAGGGATACAAGGGGGGTTGAAACGGTAGGAAGATACTCCTTCGCCGTCTCCGCAGTTGTAATTTATTTAAAACCGCTCGCCGTAAATATATCCTCATCATTTATTCAGCGGCTCGGCAGCTTCTCAACTGCAGGGGTGTACGCTTTGCTGCGTTCCTTCTTACCTACCGAGCAACCCAGAAGACCGAGACTGTTCCGCGTGCAGTTGATTCTCGTGGAACCGGGGATGGATCCGACGGGCGTGGGTGGGTTGCTTCTCGTCCTTCGTGGAAAAGGGCTCTCGTCCTTCTTTCAGCCGGCGTCTTCCTTGTTTTATGGTAACGCTCTTAGGAACATGGGATTTAAATTACTCACGGAGAACGTAATCTTGAGTGGAATTGGTTTCCGCTACGGCACCCGTATCGATCCTCGGCCATTCGTTGGCTATCCGATGGGATATTTTGGGGATTCTAAAGAATTTTATTGCCGAAGATGATCGATGGATCGTGCAGTTTTCGCGGAGCGTTATATTTATGTAGGATTGCTCTGTTTCGATAAGCTCTACGTTCTTCTTAGAGTTATTGTTGAGGATGCGCGATCGTGTTGGTTGAACGTCGAACATATTTGTTTGGGTGATCGGTGATTGGATTAGACGACTTTCGGTAAGTTCGTTAACAATTGGTTTTGATAGTAACGATTAAAAAATTAAGAGAAGGAGCTGGGAATCACGGGTTGGGTTTAGGATTTTCGTTGATGCGATGCGTTTGGGTTCGGTGTTCGTTGAGTTTCGTAGTCAGTTTTGATACCGGTTGATGTTTGGCGAAATTTGTCTAGAATTTTCAAACACGATTCTCTCGAAGACGAAGCCTCGTGTGAAATGAATTTATTTTTGTACGATGGTGTTTTTTGTAAGGGATCATCGATTTCTGGGTTGTGCCTCGATTGCCTTAGTCACCCCGTATATTTTCGTCTATAAATGTGTCTACAGGGAAGTTAGAGGATATCAATTTTAACCGCGTATCATAGTTAGCGAGGAAGGGATGAAGTAGTTTGACGTCATTGAATTTTAAATAAAGATGTTAATGGATTCTTATTACGCAAAAGAAGCAGCTTCTACGTCGTTACGGTGTCTTTATCAGCGCTGTTAAGGACCGTGAAACGATTAAAAAGTGTGTATTATCTCGCTGAACCGGTGAAACATGCAAGAAAACTCGTTTGTGCTTCGACAAACACTTTAACTATTTTATAGGTTTTGTAAACTTCTACGTACACTGTAATTTAAACTTGTTTAAAAAGAAAATTAACGTTTATTCGTTTCGTTTACTGTTCTCATGATTTATTGAAGCAGAGAGAGCGCCGCTATTATTTCTTAATTTACCGCTTTTATTCCTTACAAAATATTTAATTTCGTTTTGAATAATTCTTCGTAGACTGTCTATCCTTAAAAATTCTTCAAACGCTCGTGAACCTTCGAAAAAAGTAAATAGTCGACAGAAAGTATCTCCAAATCACTTCACGCAATAACCACTAAACAACGAATCAAACGGTTTGCCTTAAAATTAACTATTAAATATATCAAAGTGAAAATAATTAGATTAAATACAATTTCCTACACGTTTAAATAAATTACAACCACTTTCCCCGTATCGTACCTGAAATTCAACTCTAAAAATTCACCAGCACAAAAATTTCCACGAATCGCAAGCTTAATACAGTCACAGCTCTCAAAGCATCGACATCGACGCGTCTGCAGAGAAACTAGAGAGGCTGTGAGTACGCAGACCGTGTACAAACCACGATTAGGCGAGCAGGGATGAAGAAACGAAATGCGTGTACGCGAGGAAGGCAAGCGAGCGCGCGTAAGTGCGGCACACGCTACGCTACGCAGCTAATTGCCGCTAATTATCGCGCTTACCGCAGTTCGTGCTTTCCTCTCTGCGCCTCTACCATAGCCTTTCGCCTCCTTCGCCATCCTCCGTTACCACCCCTCTGCGGTTTCCTATTCCTGTCTTCTTCCGCCACCTAAAATCCGCTCCTAGCTTTCGTGCACTGACTTCCAACTCGTGCACTGCTTTCGTTCTTTAGCAACGACCCAGATATCGTTATCTATCATCCGTTTTGTCGTTTTTTTATCGCTATTTTTAGAGATAGTTTGGTTCTTGAATTGTTTTACTTGAAATTGATTTTTCAGGTAGTTGAGTTACGATGAAACGTGATTTATGTGCTCTCTTATAAGCAGACTGCAAATTTTTATGCATTTTCAGGAATTTTAAAGATGAAAAATTGCACAACATGCATATAATATGAAAAAATATACGAAATGTATAAATTACAGTACCTAGTTTTTATAATATCTGAGAGTTGAAATAATTTTCAATCGAGGTTCTATTTTCCTTAGTATGGATTTGCATAAAAATCCGGAGTCTACTTATAAATATCATCGTATTATTTTAATAAAATTTTGTGTACACTCGGAGAATCCAAAAATATTGGATTTATATTTTCTCTGTCCGGCGAAAAGAAATACTGCGATTTTTTCTTTAATCATCCACTCTCACAAAATTATTTACCCTCTTCTCATAATTCTGAATCTTCCACGCTTTAATTTTCTTAGCATTTTCTGTTTCTCTAAATCCTTCCATCTATTTGCACATGTTTATCCATCATCGAATCTACCTGTTTACCATCCTCGCTTCGTTTCCGTTCGCCTAATTAAACATCCTTCCGTCTTGAAGGCTCGTCGCATCTGCGTTTCCGTCACTCTTACGCTCCGTCTCGAGCTTCACCTCGGGCTCGTTGCATTAATTAAACAATATTTGCGATTAATATTTGAGATAATCATCAGCGCCTCGAAGCAGCCTCTGCCGGCTTGCTGGAGGATGCGGAATATCGCGCGTGCTAATCGGGTTAGCGCTTTCGTGAACCCTTCTGCTTCCCTTTTCCACCCTTGCCGATCTCACCCCTTTTCCACAACTCTGTGGACTTTGAGGTTATACTTCAATCTTTTTTTTTTTTTTCTTTAACGAATCTATCGAAACGAAAGAGCTTGGTAAAATTTTTATAGAAATCTGAATAATTTGGTTTTGCTACGTTGGTTATTGAAAAAGAAACGAAAAAGCCGTACTTTAGAAATATATTTCTAAGAATATCCTTTTCGTATAAAAACTTTTAACACTCTTAGATCAAACTCTCAACCAAAACTCTTCAAAAAACTTTCAGAATGTCCCAATAAACTAATAATATTTAATCAAACACAATTCCCCAATTAAAACTACATCAAGTTTTTCGGAACGCTAACTACCACCATTCACGCTTTCAACCCCTCGAACCTTCTGAAAAACCTTCAGAACTGCCCATATAAACCAACAATAATTAACAAAACAAAATTTCCCGATTAAAACTCCATACACCAAACTTAACAGCACGCCTCGAATCCATCAATCACCCGAAACACTAACTACCACCATTCAAGCTTTCAATAACCCTTCGAACCTCCTGAAAAACCTTCAAAACTGCCCATATAAACTAACAATAATTAACAAAACAAAATTTCCCGATCAAAATTCCATGCACCAAAATTAACAGCACGCCTCGAATCCGTCAATCACCCGAAACACTAACTACCACCATTCAAGCTTTCAATAACCCCTCGAACCTTCTCCTAAAAAAAAATCCTCAAAAACTCACATATATAAACCAAGAATAATTAACCAACCGCAATTATAAAATTAAAATTCCAGTGCCCCAGGACTGGCAGCAGGTTTCAGGCCCGTCGAGCCACCCACGTCTCTCTTCTTCTCTCCACACTTGGCAGCTCAGTTTTCTCCACCATTGTTCAGCAACAAGGTGGCCAGTAGCACGCCAACGTCCTTAACCTCGACGACTTCATCTCTCTGGACCTCGAGCGACCATCGGTCCGGAACGTTCCACGACATGTTGTCCTGGACCACAGCCGGTTGGCCAGGACCTCTGTGCAGCTGCTGCAAGCCGGGAACAGGAGATCTTCACAGGAACAGCAGCCTGGCTGAATTGAGGAGAAAGGCTCAGGAACATTCGACTGCCTCCGCGCTTCTCGGTGGATTGGCCGGTTTTCCTGGAGGTTTACCATTACCGTTGCCTCTGCCGTTGCTACCACCGTTGCTGAGACTGACCAGTAGGCCGGAACACCATCATCATCATCTGCCCAGCATGGTGCACCAGATACAACCGACCACGAAGGAGGATCCCTAGGATCGCGTGCAGCGCTCGTCTGACGGGCTCGTCGCCCCTTGACACTGGGCATGTATCCGTTTCAGGACGTTGGTTCATGGTTTTCTTTTTTTTTTTTTTTTTTCTTTTTTATTCTTTGTATGATTTGAT
>SMSQ01020445.1:85700-166471 GCA_019453375.1 Ctenoplectra terminalis | reverse complement strand
AAAAAAAAAAAAAATGCGCGCACACCGACGGTCGCGCGTGTAGAGGCGTCCCTCTCTCTTTGCCTCTGTCTCTTCTGCTTCTCCTCTTCGCTCCTTTCCTCCGTCTCGATTCGAATAATTTCCCTCGAGGTGGGAAGGGTGGGCTCGATTTTTTTCTCTACGAGCCACTAAGCCGACAGGAAACGAAGCGGGAGATAGTCCACGAGCGGCGACGCCATTGCAGCCGGAGATAAAACAGTGATAGGGAGATCGATGAAGGCGATAGTCGAAGTTATTACCGGATAGAGGAAGCGGCCGGGACAAAGACGGAAACGGACGAAAAAAGAGAAACAGAAACGTTTGTCTGAGAGCCCTATGAATGAGGGTGAGAAGGGGAGGGGGGTGAAAGCGTAGAAAGAGACGTGGAAGCGCGAAACTTTGAGAGAGGGACTACGATAAAAACATGGTACGGAAGGACAAAGATGGAATTGGTGCTCTTAAAGAAGAGAGGAACGAGAGAGAAGGAGGAGAGTGTGCGTTCGAGAAACGAGAAGCGATAAAGACGGACACGGATGTGGAAACAGGAGGAGGAAAGAGGGAAAAAAGAATGTAGCGAGAAGAGGAGGAGTACTTGGTGCTCGCACGAAGCCCGATAAGCAGAAACAGTTATCAAGAAATGGAAATGACTGATAAAGGCCGACGGCGAGCCGACGTTGGAACGTTTTTAATATTACATTAAGGCGGGATTACAACGACCGCGACGGAATTCGTGACGCATCGTGCCGGAGCATGCAAAATTTCACGGCTCGCCGAACGATCCAGGACGATTTAATTAACGATCGGTTGGCGAAACGAAAGATCGCCTCGCGATCGATAATCGTTACGGGGAACGAAAATACCCGATAGTAAATACTATCCTACCGATCACCGATGAACGATAAGCGAATCGGTTTTGGTATTTGCATTTTGATGCGGGATCTCAAAGGCGAGCAATTGCGAAATCGGTTCGCGATTAATCCACGATCACGGGACTCGAGAAGCTTGAACCTTTGTGCTCTGATATTTGTTGCTTGTGCAACAATTTCGATTTATCAATCTACATTTTACTTTAAACGAAAGCGCGATTAGATCGAGGAAACTTCGAAGACCGTGGCAGGGTTAAACGTGATACATTTTTTACATCAGATTTGGTATTTTAAGTAATCGTAAAACTATTTTGAAACAAGCTTCGTTCACTCGTATAATTAGTGCAACATTGTTAACAACGATATTTGCTAGATCGAAGTGTAATATAAGGATCCATCGGCATGTCTGACAGCTGTACATCAAACAAAATCGCAGCGATACCTCCGCGTGGCAAACATGCTCGAACGATCGGCAATTAATTATACCTAGATCGAATTCTAAAATGTCTAAAACATCGCTTTACTTTATCTCAAAAAATGTACGATTCTTCGCGGTGCATCGTTGCACACGCGCCAGCTGCAACCTTGCGTAACACCAGTTAGCAATTTTCCGCTGGCCACGCGTGTTGGCGTCGATTGCACGCGCGAAACGCTGAACTGGCTCGCGAGGAACGCTCGATCGCCGACGAGGATTCAGGTTTATCGTCGAACTTCTAGCCTCCGATCCGTTTCTCTTCGCGAGGTCTCTTTTGCACCGCTGCCTATTTGCATAATGGCGTCCGCGCGAGATCGTTACGACAGCTTCGCCGCCGTATGCAAATTTCGATTCCGTTTAACGGCTGAATTACTGTCGATTAAGTAGTAGATCGGGCGAGATCGTCGCGCAAAAAGTTCGATCGCCCCTTGAGGATGGTTCGATGGATATTGCGAGAACTTGTATCGCCGAATCCTGGCGGAGTTAGGTCCGGAATCGACTCGGTTATGACAACGCTTAGGATATTCTGGCGAGGGTTCATCGAATTGAGAAATAGACGATTCTTGGAATGGTGAGAGATCGAACGGTATGACTTCATAAAGGTAGCTCGAAATGGATTTTATGGAGGTGTTTAGAGTTCTCGCTTCGGGCGTTTGTAGATCCGATCTTGGTCAGAGTGGGATTCTTGTAACAGAGTTCATCGAATTTGGGTGGTAGTTGATTCTTGGAACGTTGGATCGAATGGTACATATTTAGATTTCTATCGCGAACTACTCAAAAAACACAAAATTAGGAAAGAATTGACACGTAACGCCTGGTAATTTTAATTCTTAAAAAGTACCTCTCGCATCTGTTTGATTAGAGATTCAAGATGTTTTATGATCGATAGAATTTCTCCGTGGAAACAAATTACAAAATTCTTGCAGGATTTATATTTATATCCCGGTCGGTTTTGCGAACGTACAAACTGTTCATCANGAGAACTTGTATCGCCGAATCCTGGCGGAGTTAGGTCCGGAATCGACTCGGTTATGACAACGCTTAGGATATTCTGGCGAGGGTTCATCGAATTGAGAAATAGACGATTCTTGGAATGGTGAGAGATCGAACGGTATGACTTCATAAAGGTAGCTCGAAATGGATTTTATGGAGGTGTTTAGAGTTCTCGCTTCGGGCGTTTGTAGATCCGATCTTGGTCAGAGTGGGATTCTTGTAACAGAGTTCATCGAATTTGGGTGGTAGTTGATTCTTGGAACGTTGGATCGAATGGTACATATTTAGATTTCTATCGCGAACTACTCAAAAAACACAAAATTAGGAAAGAATTGACACGTAACGCCTGGTAATTTTAATTCTTAAAAAGTACCTCTCGCATCTGTTTGATTAGAGATTCAAGATGTTTTATGATCGATAGAATTTCTCCGTGGAAACAAATTACAAAATTCTTGCAGGATTTATATTTATATCCCGGTCGGTTTTGCGAACGTACAAACTGTTCATCATGGACGCGATAAAACGCATCATGTGCGTATCGCGGTGCTTTTTTTTTTCGATCGTTCAGCAATAATTCGTGCGCATCATATTATTCCACCGTTTGCAGTTCAGCTTTGATATCGGGTCGCATCGCGACTGGCGTGTCATCGGTTTCGTTCGAATTTATTTTTACAAAATGGAGTAACGAATCGAGCAAACTGAAGTTGAATATTTTTATTTCCAATTAAATATGTAACGTGTCCTCTGAAACGCGCGAGCATCGAGCAATCTACCATTAACCGTTACGATCTAGGATTATTATCGAACATCGTTTCGAGCTGTTATTAAAAGATTATCGCGAGAAAGGAACGCGATCGATGGTTTAGGTAGCCCGAATCTTTATTCAATCACGTCGTAGACAAAGAAACTTGTTTACGATCGAGCTGGTCTGTCGACAGACCAACCGAGTCATCGCGGATCTCTGAAGGACCGAACAAGATTCTCCGGTCCAACTGTTTTGACACTCGTCCGTCTCGGGGCCAGCCTGCTCCCCGTCGGTCTTTCTTCTTCTCCAGCCTCCGAATTCCATGCCCGGTCATATCGGAATATCTATGGACTCGTCTGGACCACTTTTCGCTTAATCGTCTCCTACTCTTTTTCCGTTGCCGCCGCTACCTAGCGAACATCTGTCCGCGATGTTGCGTCGCTCATTTCGGTGGACATTGTTGCACAGTTGGGTGTCTAAATAACAGCGTAATGATTAGAAAAATTTGAGCTACTAAAACACTAACTTGAATAATAATTCTTGCTTAAAATTAAAATTGCTAGGTGTTGAAACATAATTCCCATTTTTTAAAATTTTCTCTTGGAACATTATACGATAAAACACGAGGATCGATGCTTATCGTAATCCACTGAAACGACGTTCGAGTGGTATGAACAGTCAAAGGAATCGTTTCAGAGTTTAAGGATAATCTAGATGAGAATCTTCTTACTCCGAAAGCGATACGACCGTCGGAGGATGTTCAGCGATTGCGGTGACGCACGCAAACGTACAGAGGTCGTCTCGTAAATAGTTTAATCTTTGGACGATCAAGCCGGCGTCTGATTAAAACTGTCTCGACTCTGTTAAACATTATCTCCCGTTCGAAAGTACAAAGATGCGTTTTGTCTTCGATCGTAATTATTTTATTCCTTTAAAAACTTACCGCCCAAGAGATGAAAGAAAAATGAAGAAGAAAATTAAAGAATGAAATAGAGAACTAGGAAAAAAAAACGCGACACGGTTGAAAGTCAGCGCGACTCTAGGCGTCACCGATAGGCGCGATCGAGGTTACCAAGATGACCCAACAAATGTCCACACGAGCACCGACACGGTAAAGGTGCAACGGCGTGTACACGCTGGAAAGCGCACAGTAGTCATTCCCGTGGCACGTCGTGACGGGTCTCGCGGACTCTCAGACTGCTATCTTCTGACATTGAGGCGCCGGTATCTGTGCCACCAAGTCTCAGCGTACAACCTGCAGCGACCGAGATATGCCTCTCTCGACCGGCACAACTTTGCGCCGTTTTGACGTGCGCCAGATAACTAACATCCTCGTCCCTCCACCCTCTCTCATTCTTTCTCCCTCCATTCGCTTCTCTTCTTCCTTCTGTTCTTCTTCGCCCTCTGACATGGTCGAAANGACTCTGTTAAACATTATCTCCCGTTCGAAAGTACAAAGATGCGTTTTGTCTTCGATCGTAATTATTTTATTCCTTTAAAAACTTACCGCCCAAGAGATGAAAGAAAAAAGAAGAAGAAAATTAAAGAATGGAATAGAGAACTAGGAAAAAAAAAACGCGACACGGTTGAAAGTCAGCGCGACTCTAGGCGTCACCGATAGGCGCGATCGAGGTTACCAAGATGACCCAACAAATGTCCACACGAGCACCGACACGGTAAAGGTGCAACGGCGTGTACACGCTGGAAAGCGCACAGTAGTCATTCCCGTGGCACGTCGTGACGGGTCTCGCGGACTCTCAGACTGCTATCTTCTGACATTGAGGCGCCGGTATCTGTGCCACCAAGTCTCAGCGTACAACCTGCAGCGACCGAGATATGCCTCTCTCGACCGGCACAACTTTGCGCCGTTTTGACGTGCGCCAGATAACTAACATCCTCGTCCCTCCACCCTCTCTCATTCTTTCTCCCTCCATTCGCTTCTCTTCTTCCTTCTGTTCTTCTTCGCCCTCTGACATGGTCGAAAGCGCAACCGTGAAATGGCAGAAAACGAAATCGCTGTTTGGAACTCTGGTTAGGGATATTCTTGGTGACGCGTTGGTGGCTTTTTTTTTGGGACCGGTTCTTGGGTGCGTTTAGTTTCCATCCTTTGGATGTTTAGAGAATTAACTAAGCACGTTGTTAAGTATCGTCGGCTTAAACGGCACGACCCCAACGAGTTAAGGTGTCCCTCGTGTCAAGGGGTCGAAAGACCATCCCTTGGAAGTCTTTGATCTTAGAATTTTAAATCGAAACATGCTCCTCCACGTTTCGAGTAGCGATAAAAAATAAGGACACAATTTTTACCAATCGCTTTTAACGAATCGGAAAAGATTCTCTCCCCCATCCACCACCGAGAACTCGAGTTCCATCGAACCTACGTCCCTCCATCGCCTCCTTCCCGATCACACACCAGACATACCCAATCGTTCTCGATTGCACACCTCACGATACAATTTGCCAGGAACTCGACGTTCATCGTCGCCCAACAAACCATCCCCCTTGTCTCTGATCTATCGGTACCTTTTCCATCCACGTTGTCCGTGATTTTCTGAAGTTCGCGTGGGGCATGCTCGGCGGGCAAAGAAGGCAGAGTGCGCGCAGGTATAAAGCGATGCGCTAGCAGTCGTTTGACGATGGCTATGAATAATTCATGGATGGCGTTTCCTCATACAGCTTGAATGCTCTTCTGAGAACGTGGCAGGACACAGGAAAGCGTCGATAACGATCTCTCCCTCTCCCCCTCTCACTCGCTCTCCTCTCTCTTCTCTCTCTTCTCTCTTCTCACTTCCCCTTTCTCCAGTCTCTCTTCTAACGATCTCTCTCTCTCTCTCTCTCTCTCTCTCTCTTGCCCGCAATGCGTTCGTTTCACTCCGATCCACGTTGACTCACGCTATCGAGCACGGCGGATGGCTCGTCACGATGCGTCAGTGCGTCAGATAAAGTCACCGTACGCTCCGCCGTATCCTCGTCATTCTCATTGTGTCAGGGCTCGCGCGGTGACACGTTCGGTGTGTGTCCTACATCGGTGCTCAATTCTTTCTCCCGCGTGCTCTGTTCACTGGCCAGATCCCGAAAATCGACCGGTCGATTCGCTTGTTCCCGTATCCTAACTCTCGTCCAGCTATCGGTGGACGATCTACGAGTTCGAAAGTTTTTGGTCCACGCTGTTTTTCCTTTCGCTCGCCAATCGTTGAAAGGGTTAATCGCCTTGGCTCCTGCGGATGATTGCGGAACTCGATAGCCAAGCGATGATTAATTTGAATCGAGTTGGATGCGTGTAGTTTAATGGAATAATTTTTGGCCATCGATTTCTGAGCTTAGGGGTAAATTGTTCACAGTCGGAACGTTTTCCAGAGCCTTCCGGTCCCGTTCCGATGATTTTGGAGCAAAGAAGGATTTGTATAAAATTTTTATAGGTTCACCGAAAGGTTCTTTGTTAGGCATCGGCATCTTTCGACCGGCGAACGGTAGAACGTGAGCGCGCGAGCGCGTTATCCGTAAAATCGTATATACATACGCGATAGGCAAAGTACGTGCCGCGATTATCTCGCCGTTTCGATCCTGTACGCGTTGTCTCGTGTGCGTGTGCGTGGGTTCACGAGGGACACGCGTGTGTTCACCCGCCCGCTCCTCTTTTTTCCTCTTCCTGCTCTCGCGTGTATTACGCTCGCGCGTTTCTGCGCTAACCGTACGTGCATACTCCGTGACTCGTAAAAATCTATTCCTCTTTTAGGCACGGTCGAACGGTATCTATCGGAACAAGAATCTTTGAAACGTTGCAAACGCGAAATTATCGAATTATTTTACTGCTACGTTTGTTTCAAAAATAATTGGCTCTGGATGTCTAACTTCATCGAAGAATTGATTTTTTTTTCTTTCGGAGCGCCGCGTAGAATCGTCGGTGGGCGCTTTTGTCATCGTAGTTACCGCGTGCATGAACGTAGAACACCGTCCTTCCTTTTTCGTCCTTTCTTCAGCGTTCTCGTGGCCAACCGCGTTTTTGCGGACATTATCCGCCTCCACGATCTCTGCTAGACCATAATCTATTTCATTTCGTCTCGTTAACAACACGCTCCCACCGGTGTTCCGTTTTTTCCCTGTTATTTTACTAGTTGTAACACCGTTGAACGAGGCTCGAGAGTGTCTGCGACATCGAGACTAGATCGCGAAACTGATCGGTGTACAGCTTTTTTAATCGTAGTTCGCAGATGTTCGCATCGACGACGAAAAAGTTGGTGAAGTTTCCAACAGAAGCCTTGATAACAAACTGTTTCTCCAAATCTTGTTTCGCGTCATGAAAAATTCTAGCTTGTTCACCATTTTTGTCAAAAAGATTCACGGATTCGCGTACCAGGCACAGACTTTTATCTCGCGGCCCGGTGACTCACCGTTTATCTTTACGTTCGCCTAGACGGTATTGTCCGCCTGTTATCTTCCACTATTTACCAAAGAAGAACCAGTCGATCAACAGATAGCGTCGAGTCATTGTCTAAACTCGTTCCTCTCTGATCTCGGGATCTCTTCCTCGTCTCCGCCTAGCCTCTGTAGCAATACGAATTCGTTTCCTCGTTTCGTTCGAACGGAACGAGGAAAGGAAAAAAATACGGATCGGAACGAAGAGGAGACCAAGGAGTATCGTTGGTCCGTCGAGTCGCCGTTTCGATATCCGTCGATGGTTTTTCTAACGAGGAACAAAAAACGACGAGAAAGGCTTCGGAAAGTTCTCAATAAGCGAGCGCCTAAACGCTTTAAACGAATAGAAGCATCGCGAGGAGCGCTCTATCTCTGGCGCGTTTCCCCGCTTCTCTCATTTACGTCACCGGGCTGCCGGCAGAGAAGCTAAGCCTGAGCGCACAATAATTCTATCTATCTATTTATCTTCTTCAGCCTTCAAAAGAAGAGAGAACAATGACACAGCTCGCGAGACGTTCGGCAATTTGTTGCGGAGAGAGAGGGGAGGGTGGTAAACAGAGAAAGCCCAGGACTGAATGATAAAAGGGATAGAGCGAGAAGGAGATAGAGGGAATGAAAGAGAAGTAGCCAGTGAACGAGCGAGCGTACCGGCCTGTGGGAGAAAGAGACCTGGACGGATAGACGGAGAGAAAAAGAGGGATAGGGAAAGAGTAAGAGAAAGAGAAAGAGAAATAGAAAGAGAAGGGAGAGACGGGTGAGTTGTACGCAGCCGAGGTAGCCTCTATCCACGACTGGGATCTAATCTCCCTCGGGAATCTGGCATCCTATACCGGTATCGTTCAGGGAATCTCTTCTCCACCTCCGCCTCCACCTCCCACTTCTTCCTCCCCTTCCTCGCTTACCCTTCCTATCTGAGCGCTGACTATGTCCTAGTTTATACACACTTCGATATCCTTGTGATAACGTTTCCAACCACCCCCTCCTCTCTTCCTCTCTTCCTCCCTCCGACAGAGTCCTCGCCGCGCTGTCGGTGCAAACGTTGGCTTCACAGACGCTCGCAATTTCTCGAATGGCCCTCCCCCGCTTCGTTCTTCTGCACGCCACCCCTTTTCCCTCGCTATCTATCGGGCTCCGACCGATACTGTTGACAGATAAAAATGTTTGGAGCGCGGTTATCGATCGTTCCGCCGAGATCCTAGGATCCTGATAGGGGGATATAATCGAAGATGTCCCGATACACGGCGAATTCCCTGTTCGATCGGAGATTGGCCTCGGTGCCACGGTAAGGTATCGCTGGAACAGCTTCGCTGGCAAAAACAGAGCGAACGATGAAATATCTAGGGAATCGATCGATGGTTCTGCAAGGGTTGATCGAAACTCTTTTCGATCGATCAGGATTTTGTCGATCAAGGGTGATTTTAAAAGGGTTTCGAAGAAGAGGTCATGTTGATCGTTAATTGATATGTAAGGCGAGGATTTGATGGGATATTATGTCCTTTATTATGTCTCCGCATGAAACTTACGAGTCGTTGAAGCATTACCGTGTCTTTTCTTATCCGAGCTGATTTATTTATCGGCTCTATCTTTAACTGGTCTGTCCAGTCGACTGCAATTAATCGCTGCGTTTCTCTATTACACTCCATTGGAACCTCGATCCGAGAGTACGTTCTTAATTCAATAAAACGAACGAGAAATCTAATCGAAAAGGCGAAGCTTTCTCGCCTCGACGATCCTCCCACATTTTCTCCTTTGACCCCTCTTCTGTCTTTTTTTTTTTTTTCTTTCTTTTTTCCCTCAAAATCCTTCATGGAATTTTACGTAACCGATCGTTTCCCTCGGCCGAAGACGATCGATCGAAGGGAAGGTTGATTTTTTTCACACCGGTAACAATTTACAACGCGCGAATGAAGTGTAATTTAGAGAGCGCCGCGGGCAGAAGGAAAATGGAGGGCAAATAAAGGCGGTGGAACACGTTGAACAAACAAGCCTGCTTGAAATAACGCGGCTCGCCGCATCGACTTGAATATTCACAGGGCCGCTGCATGCAGATAAGGAAACGTTCGTGATCTTTCGACACAGATAACGGCTCGAAACTATCGATGATCTTCGCTCGATACGTTCGTCCAAACATATTTTCCAGCGGGACGCTCTCGCTGGCGTTCCACAGTGCTGATTAAAGCGTGTTTATCTTTATTGTAATCGGGCTGGTCATAAAGCGTTCAACTAACTGGATACTCCGGAAACATTTCCTCGGCGAGCCGCTTGATTCGATCGATCAAGAAAATATTAGAGCATTAAACTCTCTCGTTCGTGTCCGTCCAAAATCCGTCGAAAAAGAGGAAAAAAAGAACAAAAAAGAAAAGTAAAATAAACCACACGATACTTGTACGTCCAATTTGATAAAAAATTGTAGAAAATTGAAACCAACGAAGAGCTTCGCGCGAAACAAAGTTCGTTCCAAAACAGAGGCCTCCGGAGGAAATAGAATGGCGCAAGGGGGTAGAAAGGACGAGGGTGGCTGATAGGTGGTAAGAGGGATGGAAGGGGTAAAAAGACCGCGGAACATTTCGCGAAAACGAGACTGAAGAGCGAGAAAGAGAGGCAGGAGAGAGGAATATATACGAGTGGTGTCGAGGCTGGAAAGCCTTGAGAGTTGCGGCGCCACTGGATGGAGATAAGGGAGCGTTATCGGCTGCGCGGTGGCTCTTATCAGCGATCGCGCTCTCCGTTCACCTCTCCCTCTCCTCGCCCTCTCTCTGTCTTTCTATCTGTCTCGCTCACACCCCCGCTACCCTCGCGTAGCCTCGGTTCGCGGCTCGGCGATGCTATCATCTAACTAGCTCCAGCTACTGATTCTATCTCGCGTACCCACCCAGCAGGGCCGCCAACCGAGACCAGGGCTGTGGTACGAAAATCTAGTGCCCGATGCAACGTCTTTATCGGCGAGCTCGCGATCATGATTCGGTCTCGCTGATAGTTGTAGGCAAAAGATTGGTCGATTTTTTCATTCTCCGAGATGCTTCTGTGGAGCGATGTTTTTTTCCGATCGATATTTTCCGACGATTTCCTAAATTATTGAACAGCAATCGATGGTTAAGTATCAATAAGTAGCTTTTATTTAGATTTTATGGTCTCGAACGAAACAATTTGTACAAGTTTGCTTTTATCGAGCGACAGGGTTCAGGTTTCGATGCTTCCTCTCACCCCATAGCCAGCGTTTATTAAAACGTTCGATAGAATTTGAATTGAAAATCGAAGCAAGCCCTCGCAGCAGGAGGAAGCGTCAGGTTAACGATCACCGGAACGCCACGCTGCGTTGGCTCGATTATAAAATGGAGCGGCCACCGGTACGCTTGTCTCCCAGATAGCCATCTCGATCGTCAAATGAACGAAACGCTACAAAACGTGGCGCTTCGCCGTTCCATAAATCGGTGGAACGATTAAAACTCTGCCACTTGGTGAATTTCTAGCTCCTCCTCTCCTTGTCTTCGGTCCGATCTTTTTCTTCCGCTGCCTCCTCTCCTCGCCTGATAGAGGAACACCGATTCGACCGCGAATTCCCATAACTCGTTCCCGAAGCAGATCGATATCAGCTACCAACAAAAAGGCAACGAGTCGATCGAGCCGCGATACAGGAGAAACATAACTGCGGCGCAAGATTTTACGGTGCATCTAGTTAAGAGTCAGGTACGACTATAAAGCCGGCGAAGGAACACCTGGCGCACGCGGCGACGTCTTCATCCTCTAATAGGCGTCGCGGGACGAACAGTGGGAAAGAGAAAGGGAAGGCACAGAGGGAAAGATCGAGAGAGTCGGTACGAAAGTTACGAGGGTCTCTGATAGCGAGACGAAGCTTTTACAGTTGCGTGGCATGCGGCACGGTTGATCTTATAATGTCGTTTCTTTTATTAACACACTATGGCCGCCGATAACGGATACCACGAAACGCGTTTCGACGGTTCAGTTTTTTTTTCCCGCAGGATACAACAGTGCCTGGTATCAACCACTGTTCCTCGATTTAACCCTTTATTTTCTCCTTTCATTTTTCTCCTTGTTTCTCGCCGTTTCTTCCGTTTCTTTTGGCTTACACGTTCCTCGACCGGAAGCTGTTCGACGCGGACTTTTTCACCGTTTTCTCATGTTCGACGCCGTGTATCAATCCTCGGCCCTCGTATCGCTACGAAGATCTGGCTTCCGAGAATTCTGAGAATGTTCCGATAGTAAAATAAAGCCTTTATGGTTCAACACGAGGGGCTAATCTCTCGGCGAGTTACACGCGGATGTTTCTTGGAACCGGAGGAAGTTGTAACGATTTCAAGCGAATATTAAGTTGCGCCCATCCAGGCGATCGTTTCTTTCGTCGTTCTAGTTTGTTCTCCGCTCCCCTTTTCTCGCTTTGCTCTTTCGCGGTTGCTTTAATCGAGGATCAGGGTACGCATTAACAGGAGTTGCATGGCGCGGTTAAGCGCGTTTATTTTCATAAACGGCGGATTTCCAGTGGGAATGGCCGAAGTCGATGATAGTAATTAGTGGTTAACATCGATGATTATCGTGCTGTTTGTTCTTCCTCTCTGATCGTCTGTCGCATTTTATTTTTTGCGTTTGAATTAATAGATACCGATCGGTGATTTCGTTTAGAACTTTTTACTATACCGACTTTAGTGTTATCCGACTGTTTTGTAAAATACTTTCAACGGAAATTGAAGTTTAGAAATTAGTTCCGCATCGAGGCTATAACTATTCCATTTTAATTGATTTAACTCTTCCTCGAGCTTCCATAATTTTGTAGTTACCGCATTTCTTGCTAGAAAAATATAACATTATCTTTTAACGATCATTATCATCTTCTAAAATAGTATTCTTCAAATTGCATGGATCTTAGTGTCGTTTATTTATATTTTTCGGTAGCAAAATGATAAACGTGCCATCGACGGTGCACGCCATGCGTTGAATAAAGTCCGTGACACGTGTACGCACGGTGCGAAAGAGAAAAGGAGAACGTTCGCCCGAGCGCCATGAAAATTAACATATCTGACCGATAATCCTTGACGGTCCAGTGGCTGCCTTCGACGTGTACCTCTTGTGAGACTAGTCGAGGAATCGACACTCTCTAAATCTACTCGTGTCTTTGCCAATTATGATTAATTTTATCCGCAGCGCAGTGGTTCCTCGCTCGTAAAATAAAAATTAATCATTTAAGTTTCGAACAAGTATGCGCGACTCCTTACCACAAATCTATAGCCAATATTTTGATTTGCGAAAGTCGAATCGTAGAAAAGAAAACGAACAAGCAGGATTCGCTAACGCAAACATTGGAGAAATCAACATGGCGGAAGCCGGACGGAAGAAGGGATTGAAGGATCGAGATATCCCGACGGCGTACAGTGGCAATCGATATCCAGACATCTATATCGAGCTTGCATCGATTCGTCAGAAGAAGAGACAGCCCGTTACGTTTGTTTCCATCGCTGGTGCATACGCCTGTCGATACGTATTCTGAGCCGCAGCGAGCGAAACCCGCCATGTCCGAGCATCTAAGAGCGTTCGATCTACGAACATTCGCATACGCTTTTACCTCAACCGACTTTGATTCCTCGCCTCGTGTTTCCGCGATTCGTCCATCGACTTCTCCGCGTTGAATTGTAGATAATTTCGTATTTGAAATTTAACATCGCGACGATCATCGATGCAAATCGAACCGATGTTTACGATCCACGTTTGCGATCCACGTGGAGAGTTGAGAATTCGTTGAAAGCTTCGAAAAGTATCGAAACACGATTTCTGTTCAGCGTTTTTTTTTTTATTCCTCTCTTTGGTTTCACCTGCAAACGTTTTTTTCCGTTCCCCCGCTCTTCTTTTCCTTTTTTAGCAATTTTTCTCCATGTTTCTTTCCCGATTACCCTGTTCCTTTTTTTCTGTTACCACTTCCCAGCTCCCGTGTAAGCGACACGCAGCCCCCAGTGTCCATTGTCGGCGTACAAGCTGCGCAGCGGCCGACGCCACGTATTATTATTGCGATAGCAGGAACAATGCAGGAAGCATTGTGAGGGCGAAAGGGTTGAAGGGGGCTGCATCGGTATCTCGTCCCAAACGATATCATCTGGCATTGCGCTCCTTGGGAGTGCACAGTTTTATCTCTTCTCGTTTCAACTGTTTCGCGTGATCTGAGAAAATGACTCGTTTGATTTCATAATTTCTTAAAGACTTGGTATTTTCTGTGAACTACCACGATTTACGGTACTCGTCGAAAGAAAGAAAAAAAAAAAATTCTATATTGGATCGATAAAAAATATACACAAAATAGGGGATGAATAGATGTTCGCTTTTCGCGTTTCTTGAATAGTTCTCTCGCTTTTCACTTTTCAAACACTTTCCTCGAATCTCTAACGCGTTCCTCTGGCAACCACCAAGGCGGCGAACGGAAGAAGAATAAGGACAGAGACTGTGCTTCTTGGATCGACTCCAGAAAGCGAATCCTTCGATATCGGACAGTCTCTTTGACCGTATCAACCGACTACACACCATCGTTCTGACAAGCCTCCGCACAGGGAGGAGGAGAGACAAAAATCCGTGGCTCCTCTCTCTTCCTTCCCACCCCCTTTCTCTCTTTCGCTCTCCAAAGGTGCGCTATCTCCATGGAGATAGGGGAGGGAAAAACACTCATTTTTATACCGTCAAAATGTGTTATCTTGCCCGTGCGGCTCGTCTCTGCGTCCCTCCCTTTCCCTCCCCTTGCCTTTTTTTTTACCTCTTTTTCCCTCCTCCTTTCGGGTCCGTGTCTCTCCAACACATACACGCACACACGTACACCCTGGGGGCGGAATTAACTCGCTAGCAGATATCCACCCTCGAAGCCAGCCACTCGCCTCGCCGCCACCCCACGCTGCCGCTTCCACCCTCTCGACATTTATATTGTCTGCTGGTCGTCTAGGGGTTGAAAAAAAAGTGGCCCGTCCTCTGCTGCCACACGGCTGGAATCAGGCTAAGCAAAGGATTCCTTTTTCCTGTTCGACACCTTCGGTTAATCTTCGTGGTACGCTGGTTCGTGGCAAGGGGATGTTTTCTTGATCCGATTGCTAAATACGAGAACGATTAGGAATATTTGCCTTGTTCGTGATGACGAAAGTTATCGAAAACGTCGCAATTCTTGTACAAAATTGACGAGGCAACTTTGAAACATTTATTCGAAATTTTCCTCCATTCGTAATCGATCTTCAACCACGGAATCATCGATCGCAACCCCCGATATAAAATTTTCGGTTTCACTGCGTTCTACTTTTCCCTGAAAGAGAAAAGAAGATTCCTTCTACCGTTCGACGGTCTCTTTCGAACACGCTTCGACTTTGACGCACGCGATGCGAACAGCTTTTATTTCGTGCTTCAATTTCCGTTCGACGTGCGCCATGGTCGATCGGCCACGAAAGCTCTTACGCGAGCCAGCAGGAAGAAGAGGGAAAAGAAAATCGGGCCAGCAGCCGAAAAGCATCGCCGAGAATCGACGAGCTCCTGGCAAACCCAGCCAGACGTTCATTTAATTATTATCACCCTTAATGAATCTCATTCCCACTCTGCCTCCCTCTTACCCTCTTCGTAATGGATTTCTGCGGCAACTTCGAATCTCGTTCCCCTAGTCATACAGGTTCCCTGTCTTCGGGAAACGTTATTCCGCGATACGCGACCGCTTTTGTATACTTTTGAATCGGTGTGATTCGCGAAATGAAGCGACGAGAAAGTTTATTCCACGCCTTGGATATCTTGGATCTACGGTTCGTTGACGAAGTTCCCGCGGTCTTTGTGTTTCTGGTTTTTAGCTCGATAAGGATGCTGGATAAGTTCGGTTAATGGATATTCGGTGGAAATGTTATGGGAAAATTGATGATCGCGATGATTGGTAGGTAGAAGAAGTCGAACGGAGAGGTTTAAGAGATTATATTGTAACAGGGTTTCGATATAGGTTTCTCTTCCATTTTATTCCACGTTTTATTCGACCAATTTTATTCAAGCCATCCACTTCTCCCAATTGCCAGAACGATCTCGAGTCTCTTCCATCAGCCCTCGACCTACAACTTTCTCAAAAAATAATGGCTCCGCGACTTTTCACGTGGCAGCCACGTCACGGACAAAAATGAGGAAACCCAAAGGACTTAAGCGAGCGTTAAGAAGCGTGACTCTCGTGGGTGATGGTCGAAGGGGCGGATAAAAGGTGGGACGGGGTCGAAAGGGACGAAAGACTCGATTAAACGGAAGGACGTGGCTCGGGGGCTGGCGAACTTTTTAAATACTTTCGAACTTCCTAAGGATGACAAATTGGACCAAGCTCCGCGGAGGTATCGCGAGTCTTCTTTCTCCGGCGACCGATTAATTTCGAGTCGACTCTCTTGTCTACCTTAACCAACCCTCCCACGTTTACCGGCGTTCTCCATTTTGTCACGGGACGACGGAGACAATTTGGGTCGTGGGGAACGATAAGAGGTTTAATTTCTTCGTTTGTCAAATTTTTCAGTCACGTTTAAGCGTGGGGATGAAACGGTACCAAGAGAGATTATAGGTAATTCAAGATTCTGGGAATATTATCGAAGGTTGTTTCCAAGTTTGAAAATTATAGAATTCTATTTAGCATGTTCTGATAAAGTGATTTATTATTTTTTTCTTTTTTCGTTTTCGTTTTAATACGACAGTAGGATTGCCATGTACTAGTTTTATTGCGTTTCGATAACCGTTTCGAGTCGATCGCGATAACATCGATACACGCATTATAAATCACGCTGTAGACACTGTTACCAGGCTACTGAGTTCAGCTCTAAAATGATCGATTCCAGTTATTATCACCCGATTCTCTTTACCATACCAAAAGATCGTCCACTCGAATTCCTCACGATTCAAGTATAAACAAGAATTAGCAGATTCTATCGGAAACAAATCATACAGCTAAAACAGTGCTTCCGAAACCCTCGTCACAGCCACCCAATAAATTACCAACCCCATAAACTTGGAGGAACCAGTAACAGAGAATGTCGCGACCCGTCGTTGCTCGAACACGCTATGCAAAACGGGGGATCCATTATTCGCGACTAATCGCTCATGAATCAATAGGCAGCGATCGGGTCCGCTGAAACGAAACAATCACGCACGTTTCGTCGGCGGCTGCTGGGTCGTGTGTTGAAGGGATTAACTCTCACAGATCTGACCTTTCATTGCTGCAAACGAACGTATCTTCCGCGAAAACAAAAAGCAGTCTCCCACGCCTGTACAGACACGTACACGCGTAGTTTCTCACAGAAAATCGACGACGATTTCGATTCATCGATCGAGCGTAGCCGGTGTTTTAGAGGGTCGAATTTAGTTGTTCACGGGCCACCGCCGAGCGAAATCGTTGCTCCTTGGCCGTTCGAGAAATCGTGATTCGCGAAATCGACGGATCCATCTGTTCAATCGCCAGTTCCTCGTTCGGCTTTCTCCATTCACCGACGATCGTTCCTCCTTGTCTTCGTCGCCTTCGTATTCGAGCCACGAAGGGAACGATGGATTAAGAACGGTTCCCTGTTATCGGTCTCGGTTAACTGTAAATTATAATTTAACCGCGCATACACGAAAACTTTTTACTGCTAGAGCAGCTTAGATCGGACTTCTTCGCTTCGACTCCTACGCGAGATTTATCTCGCGATCTCGGGCTAATCTTGCCACGCTGTTCAATCGTATACGGGGTGTTCTGTTTGAAAATTGGAGAGAATTCTGGGTAAAAGGAAGACTGAGCGACCGGAGCGGCTACCGTGGCTACCGTCCATAAATATTTCATCACCTTCGATTTATCTGAAATATACAAAATATATTTGAAACAAGGCATTGCACTCGTATAAACATAACGCTTCGATGTCAATCGTATAAATTTATATTCATTCTGCTTAGGACTATTTACGTTGCAACTTTGATGTAAACTTTTTGATCCGATGCCACCAATTGGTCAAATACTTACGGACGGTAGCGTACGTCGCGTACGAGGATCGGTTCACCTTCCGAGGGTGGGCAGTGTTTCCTCGGAGTTCGGAGAAGTTTTAGGTACACAATGAAAAGAGTGGAATGCTTGGAAAGTTTTGAAGGAGATAATTCTGTTCTCGTTTAAAAAGCAGAGACCATTTTATACTCATATTTCTTCCAAAAATTTTAATTCCTTCTTCGAAACAATCGTCGTCTCCAATAATTCAACCAAGATTCGAATAGATCAATTGAAACGGAACACCCAGTACCGGTATGTGTTCTCTGGCCTGTTCAGTTCGTCTTTCTTTCAATCCCGACACTTCCCCGTTTCCGTCTTTCACGACCGCCAGATGAGATCTCTGTTTCTCGCGCTGCTTCCTTCTCTCTTTACAACTTGCATATCGAGGCGAATCGATGGGTTTACGAGGCGAACGATCGACGAGGATTTCGTTCTCTCGGCGAGGAGAAATCCAAGCCGATAGAAGGCTGGCACCGCCTAGATCCGCATCTAGGATGTTTCCAGGCGTGTGCCCGTTCGTGGCGCGCGCTTTTCTGTAGATTCGTATCGAGCAGCGACGATTATTAATGCGAGGAAATGATTTACCTGTGGCCCCGGGGGAAAATTTAATAATCGAAAGTCGTGGATAGCACCGTTTGTTCCGTGGAAGATTGCAGGCGTAATTGTTTCGGGTATATTCTATCGATCCGATAGTTGCACCAATAGCCGCGCGAATCTTGCAAAAAGAGGAGTTTCAAATGGACACCCATTCTCTGTGCTGTTTAATGGAACTAGTAGAGAAGCATACAACGTTCCGCTATCTTTTGTAACGTTGAGATTTTTTTTTTTGCGTTAGTGGAAGTTGCTGTTAGAAATTTTGCGTCCGAAACAAAATTGTTGCAGCGAACAAAAATTGGATGCAGTGGCAATAAAAGATTCTTTGAAAAATTGAATCAGCAAATTTGAACTGAAATTCTACGTTAATTCGCGATTAATAAAATACGCATCACCGACTACTTCCCATGAAAGAATAGGAAAGAAAGATCCCAATAAGAAGCAATCTCGATCACGGTAAGAAACTCGAAGCCCACGATCGCTTGGTTCCCGGTGCCCTGCTCGAACCGTCATTTCCATCGACTGCAAAAAACGGGACAAGGAAACGTTGCGGAGTTCTCCAGCGGGCGCAGCGCGCTGGAACAGAGCGGGTGCGTGGAAAAAACTCAGGGATCTGAATACAATCGTGAGACATTAAGGCCCGGCCGAGTGCAACATCCGCGAGCGAGCGAGCGCGCGCTCGCACGGACTGTTGGCCGCGTGCGTGGGTGTGCGTATCACGATACAGATAGCACGGGGTGAGACCATTTAAGGGCATCCAGTGTGCCACCAAAAACGGATAGGTGGCGTGCACCGTAGGGAAAGCTTTCCTGGTGAAATCGTAAATCACCTTCTCGGGGTTTACTGCCGTAATGGTTGGCTCTCCCTGGCCCCGCCGGGAAAACGTTTCTCTTTCTGTTCTCTGATTCTTCTGTTTCCATCGGTGATAGTTGTTACGCGCGTTTGATTGGGAAATATATTTTTGTAGAAAGACATCGTCCAACGATCACCGTTTTTTATGGAAGTTGAGCGTGATGTGGTTGAAAAAGAAAATTAATAAATGAACATTTGATAGGTGTTCTTTTTTACGAGTCATCGTTTACATCGAAGAACATGATTCTCGAGATTCGAATCCGCGATCTCCAGATCCATAGCGTTGCGGCCAACGCCGCTTTCTCCGCTTTTTTTCTCGTTCCGTACACGTTTTCCATTGTTTCGCTATGCCGCAACGTTTCGTACGTAGGAATAATTATCGATTATTAGATAGGTCTATATTTCCTTGAATTCCGCGCCAGATCCATCTTCTTCCTCGACCCTCTGTTATCGCTCACCACCCCACCCACGTTTCTCATCCCACGAAAATCTTGGACAAGTGGCGCGGATTCATCTTCCCAGCCAGAAAACAATCCTCGTCGCACAGCCTCGCAGCTCCGAACCAATCGATCTTCGCGTTTTTCTCCTCGCGGTACTCTTCGTCGTTCAGTCGCCATCGAAACGGGTCCAGAGAGGGAAAAAGAGACAGCCTATGATCCGCGAGAAGGGACAAGGGTGGGAGGTGCACGACTGCGGGAGAAACTAATCTCTGGGCAGAGGTAGCAGAGCTGAAGTAACGGAATGAAAAGCGCGGAAAGAAGAAGAGAGACGGAGAAACACGCCGAGTGGATGTATCGGCAATAATCGTGGCCAGGCCTGTGGCTCGAGTGGCACGCCAGTGAGAGCGTGCAAGGGAGTTTCTGAATAGGCAGTGCCAGGGGATGTAGATACGCCATGCTCGACGACGCCGGAGCGTGCGATTCGACGAACGGGATGCTCCTTTGTCTTTCGTTCTGCTCGAACCAACCCTCCCGCGTCTCTTTTCAGCCGACTCGTAACACGCGGCCGCCGCGACGCGACCGCAAGAAAGGGGCCGGGCTCGTCGACCGCGCCTGATTCAGACAATTATTGTCGATTCGCGGCTGGAAATCCATCCAGCCGACGCCAGCAGCTTTTTCTGTCGCGAGACGACTCGATCTCTGACTGCACCCCTTCCTTCTCGGCCACCCTTCTTTTCTTTCACCACCTATACCCGCCTGTCTCTCCCTCGACCGTGCCCGCTGCCGTTTTTAGAATTATCGTCCGCCGACTTTGTGTCGAGCTTCCCTCTCGAGCTTCCTATGACTCTTGATTTCACGGGGGCGGGGGTGAGCGTAGAGGTGGGGTGTAATTGGAATTGGATCCGAGGGAGTGGGCGCTTGGACGATTTATCTGTCGGTGTGTGGAAGAGTAAGCAAAAAATTAGTCGCTTCAGAGGAGGCAGGTAACGATTGAAAGAGTTGAGACGAGGGTGGCTATGATGAGGAAGGGTTGCGCGAAGAACGAGGGCTCTCGTTTGTAGACTTTATTCTACCGATGGATATTGTTCTTTTTTTGCAAGTTTAGGTGTAGCGGTGGAACAAAGAGTCGCGTAAAGAATGGACCAAAAAATTGACGGGAAACGGTTTCTCGCCATCGAGGAAGAACGGATGTAAAGCTCGTAAGGTAACGCTCGGGGTAATTCTGTAAGCGCGGTGCGGCCCACGCGAGAAAAGCGATCTGGATCGTATAACCGGTCATGAGAAGCGAAGGTTCACCCTTTCCTACGTCGACGAAGGCGAAGGCGGTCGTTCTACCACCCCGTAACTTTAGAGTCCGGTCGGGGATAGCGAATGGGGTGGTGGGTGGTCGGCTCGCTCGACTTGACGCGGCTCTAATTTCCGATAGGACGCGTGACTCGAATCCACGATGCGGGACACGTGCGAGCCTCGAACTTTGAGCACGCCTCCTCTTTCTTCTTATTCGAACCTCCTTATCCTGGCCCGGACACGAGTGACGCTGTGATTTATCAAACGTACCCTGGTCCAGCCTCTGGGTGGTCCACGGGAATCATTTCTGGATAATTAGAACCGTTTAGAACAATTTCGTCTTTGGAATTCCGGTGTAATTACCCTCCCATAGGATAGGGGCATGTTTTAAGATAATCGTAGATGGAGATTCTTTTGGGCAATTTAGTTGCCAGATAGGATGTTGTACTCGTTTCATTTTGGTACTGTTAAACGATACAATAGTTTTTTTACTTTAAAAAAATCCCAGCGTTTCAACTTAAAAATTGCATAATTCCTCCAAGCGTCTATTATCTACAGTACTAACCGAATTTTTTTCTTTTATGTTTCAGGTAAGTCAATGCCAATCCGTAATTAATTCCTAATCTCGGAGTACTTTCTCGCGACGAATCAAGTAAGTGTCTTCCGTCTGTAACGTATTAAATTGACAAAAATCGAGTTTCGCGTACAGTCGTTGACGATCGTGACCGATAAGTCACGATCCAGGTCGTAGGTCGAAAAAAAAAAAAAGAAAAAACAATGGGGGCGGCAACACGGTGGAAATGAGAAGTGGCCCGGGGCTGGAAAAAGCCCCGGACAGGACAGCGGCTCGTTCTTCACCGGGTTTCAAGGGAATCCGCCTTAAGAAATCGCTCGGTCCCTTATCACCATAGAGCAGGAATCCTTCTGGTGCAGGCGCGCTCGATCATCGGTAGAGAGAACACCGGCCAGACAGTCGGAGCGATTTGTAACGCCATAGAAAGCGTGTGCGATGGCCGATGGGAAGGGGTGGTTGCCGGCGACGATGTTCGATTTATCAGCGGTTTTCTAGCGATGAAAATAATAGCGAAATATAACCGGGGGAAAATAGAAAAATGAAGACGCGCGGAATTGATTCGGATGATCTATCTTTTTCAGACCTCTGTGGGGTTGTAGGGTGTTGAGAGAGATCGTGGTTTGATGTTACCAGCTGGTAATATTTAATATCTATTGCGAATATCCAGTAGAAGGGTGGACGAATTTTATAAAAGCTAAAATTTGTTGTTAATCGTTAAAAGAATTTGTTAAGAAACAAATTTAAAAAGCAAACCGAAAAATCACGTTACAACATTTTCAAAAGATTAAACAAGCCATCAATTCTCGCGTGATTCAGCAGTCCAGAATCTCGCAGCTCCGATTCTGAGCTATCTGCGTGAATCCATCGGTCGTACGCACCCCATAAACTCCTCCGCCTTGAAGAATTCTCCAAGGGTCGCCAGTTTTGACGAACCTAACCCCCGAAAACTCCTCCATCCCGCTTTTTCTCTGCGAAACGTATCAAACCGACGAGAGTGTCACGTTTGAAGCTCGAGAAAGGTGGTGCAGCGAGAAACGTCCAGGTTGAAGAGAACCGGTGAAAGAAAGAGACGGATAGAAGCCAGAGAGGGAATCAGGGCGAGAGAGAAGCGAACACGATGGGAGTAGAAGCGTAGTACCACCCAGGAACCACCAACGCCGCCGCCCACTCGTGTGGAAAAATGATAGCAGCGTACTGACTGAGTGCCCGTGCTTCTGTCCCCCTCCAGTCCCCTTTGAAGCCCCTGCGGGGGTGGTTGAGGGTGGACTGCGGGGGCTGGCTCCCGCTACGTGGGTGGAGAAACGCGGGGGTTGGTGGCACGGGAGAGGGAGACGAGATGCCTGCTCCCGATTCCCTTATCGCCGCGGCACAGTTGTGTGTGCCTTTATGAAGATCTGTCAAACTCTCTCTCTCCGTCGCTCCGACGCCACCCCTTGCACGGTTCCTCTTCTTCCATCTCTCTCCTTTCCCTTGCCGGTTCGCTCGTTGCTCTCCCGCGGGTGTTGCGGACCTAGGTGTAATGACGTATCGTGTATCTAGCGCACGTCGAAGCCAAACGCCGTTTCTCTGACCTCCCCTCGCCGCTCCTTTCACTTATCTGCCGCAAACTTTTCCCGGTTTATTTGGATGGCCGGGGCGAATCGCGGTTGTCTGGCCTACCGGGCCTCGGGCAAAGGATACGCGCTGGGCTTTTTCCATGTCTCGATGGGGTTTCTCGGATTTTCGTGTACACCGATGATAGCGGTAATTGGAAATATCGAATTTTCATCTCGCGAAGAAAGAGCGAGTCTGTCTTTCGAGCACGGCGGTCTTAGACATTTTGCTCAAAAAACATCCGAACCATCGCTCAGAATCCCCGGCAAACCCTCCGAACCCTCTGAACCTGGAAGCTTTTCGGTCGTTTACTTCCACCCCGAAACGTCCAACAGTACCCTGTAAGGTTGAAACGGTGTTGTCAAACCCATGAAGCAGAGGATTCTTCATCAGTCATCCCATTCCCCGTGGAAGTTTCCCTGTGTCATAATTTGGTCGAAAGATTCTCGGTTCGAGCGATGCAAACAGGAAACGTTTATCTTTGCGGGATCAGTTTCGGCGAGTCTAGGGATGTGTTCTTCTAGGGAGTGAACCAAGAGTGGGGAGGAATCCAAGACGCTGCTCCACGTTCGAAAGGGTATCAGTCGGAAGATTAGGCGACGACTTGAGCAGAAGCTGTTGGCAGAAGTTGGCATTATCGCGTTCGGATTCATTGATTCCAGGAGGAACGTCGCGGAGGAGGGCCGAGACACTGAACTTGCCGCCATTACGGGGACCGTTATCTGAGCATTTGAATGAAACTGCGGTGTCCTACGACGTGTGATATCGGCGCTACTTTCAGCTAGTTACCGTTACCTCTTCCACGGTAATTCGCGATGCCAGATGCCAAAGATCCGAACGCGATAGCGCTCTTGGTTTCCGGGCCGAAGCGTGGTCGAAAGAGGTCGTCGAATTTACCGAGTTCGCGAGAGATCGTTTTCCCGAGATACAGTTATCGTATGAGAAGCTTCCCTGTTATTTTTTAACGATATTAATTTTATAAACGAATAGGAAACGCTACCGATCAATTATACCAACACGGAAAACCTCACAAACTGTCATTCGAACACCCAGCACCCCAGATTCCAATAAACCAACCCACGCTCCCCGAGGAAGCAAATTGGTCTCCCAAGACGAAGCGCATAAAGGCTCCGGAACAATTCATTAAACCTGGCCAGGCAGCGAAGAAACAAGCAGTTACCCCGCCCATTCCAGCCAGTTGTATAATATAATTAACCGAGACGAGACACAGAAGCGGGCCTGGTGAAATCTCGTGGAATTCGTTCGTCGACGTTCACCGACGCATCGAGCTAAGCTTTTCTAACCCTCTTTCCCCTCGACGTTCGTAACCAGGAGGTCCGAGAGTCTGCCCCTCCCCTCGTAATCCCCTTCAGGGTCGGAGAATTCACGATCGCTAATGAGATTCCGAGTGTCAAAACTCGGGGCCTCGGCCGTGTCTGGAACACACAGGCCCCTGGACGCGCACACGTAGGACGTGGCCACCAAATAACGGATCGTAGCGATTAGATGGAGCCGATAAAGGTGTCCCGAGGTGGGCTCTGAGGGAACAGGTATACGCGTCGCTCCCTCTCCGGTATTTTTTCTCCTCGTCGCTTCTTCGGTCGACTTATATATTCCCCGGGGAACGGGAGAAACCGGGAGAGACCAGGAACGAGACGAAGAGTGGAAAAGGACACGGTTAGAGAACGCGTATGAGGGACGGGGACGAGTCGGGGGCAGGGAATGGGCGCCGGTGGTGACGGTGGGATGGAGGAAGTGGCGGAGGACGAGGGCAGAAAAGATAAAGAGAGGACTAAAGAGCGGAGATTAGCGCTAATGCACCATCGAGGGAATGGGATGGTATGGGGGCGAGGTCCATCGTATCTCTCATATTTCAGACCCCCGTGACGTCGTCCGAGATACCGAATCATTCCCACCTAGAGTCGACCAGTGTATTTTTAGACGGTCTCTTTTTCTTTTCGATCCGCTCCTGCCGACGCGGCGAACCGTGGAGAGCCTTCCTGTTCTTCGCGCGAACTTCTTGTTCGATGGAACCGTCGATACATGGTAGTCCGATGAATAGAGTTCGGAGATGGTTACCGAGCTACCATCGTAGCCGTAAAACTGTAAAGGGTTGTTCAATCCTCTCGTGACAGGAGACAAATTCGAACGCGACGACGTACTCTCGCAGGTTACTCTGATTAATTCGAACAACCGATAATGCTCGATATAATTGGGAATTAATTTTAGACGAACAAACTCGCGTATGGAACAGTTGATTTATTAGAAGAAATGAGAAACAACTTTCCATTGAAAACGGGATCCTGTTTCGCAAGGAAGCGTGCACTTTTCGGTCGAGCCTAATTGCAAACGCGGATAGGCGTTCGATCGGCGCGGCTCGCTATTCCGATAAATAGCAGCGCGCCGCTGGTGAAAAGAGCAGGAACGTAAATCGGAGGTTAACGTTTGTCTCGACGTTAACCTTTTCCGCGTGAGGCGTCGACACCTGAGATAAGGAACGTCTGTTAAGGGTACATGGATCCGAGTCTAATAAGCTTCTCTCGGTTTCTGCGAGATAAATATCGGCGAGCGCGCGCACACGGTATTCCGTGCAACCGGCGAGTGATTTACAAGGATTCTGGCCCACACATTGCCGGATCGTTGGGAAAATTATCCTGAACAAAAATTTCGCTCCGAGACGAGCGTAAAACCTTTCGATGGGTTAACTCGTCGATTTCAGAATGAATACGTGAAAGGGATAAGTGGCCTTGCGTAAACTATTTTGTTAGGCAAATTCTTTCCAGGCTTGGACAATTTTTTAGGATACTATTAAATATTATTTTTTATCAATCTTTTTCACGGCAAATGAATTAAAATAGAAATTAGCTTCGGTCGGAAGAATTTTCTTCGTCCATCTTTTTTTCTTTTATAGAAGATAAATTACGATATTTATTTATTTTTTTTTTTATCGAAAATTAAGAAGTTTTATTCGAGGTTTTTATAAAGAGAGGCCTTTTAACCAATCTCTTTAGAACGCGATAATTCAATATCGAGTCGTGAAGGAAACAGTATTTACGATTCCCTTCGAAACGTTGCAAATATCATCGAGGCAAGATGTCCGCGTTCACCGGAGAGCTTGTAAATCGTCTCTTGTAACGTGTTCGCAAATTAACGACGCTTTCAGCGAATCGTTATCCGCTTCGGCTGTCCGCGCTATGTTTTATAGCATTATAAACTTCGGCCGTGTATTATCGCGAAATGTTCGATATCTTTGTACTTTGTATTTCTCAATCAATCGCGCCGCGACCGAGTCAACGATTTTCGGTAAACAATTCTTTCCATCGTGTGTTTTACGACGTTAATTCTATTTAATCTGCCCGTTGTTTCTTGCACGATTACGTTTTGCTTCAATTGTCTACCGTGGAACTCTTCGTTGTGTTTAATCTTGGTTTGCTGAACAAAATTTTAGATAATTTCTTTCCTTAATTCCGAGATGAATGTTTTTAATTGAACGTGCGATAACGTTCCTTCTAGATTAAACAAAAGTGCACTGCTACCGACTTAATTATTATACTCTTAAAATATATTTTTTTTTTAATTAAAAACGAATTCTTTTCTTATCGATCGAAGTAAAATTCTATCGTCGACGAAACTACACCATTAACCCCTTCGCGAAGATTTGAAAATTTTGGGACACGTTTACAGAGACGCGTCTCCAATTATTATGTTATTGTAATCATCCAGTATAGATATTCATATTATAGAATAATTATAGTTTAAAATAACGAAACAAGCTTCCGATCGTAGCCATCTTGTCGCAGGAGACGGTCGTGTCCATCTTGCCTACCAAAGAGTTAACAGTTTATCGCATAAACAAACACCCATCCCCTATCACCACCTGTAATCCTCCAATTACCAAGCATACAGGAAACGTAAATCATCCCATCTTCGCACAACATCGTAAACGATCAGGTTGGCAGGATCGATCGCCAAACCACCCTCATCGTTGCCCCGTACTTCGCGCTAATGTTGACCCATAAAAAAAAAAAGAATCATGTAGCTCGTTCACGCGAGCGAGCTTACACGTTGCATCCGTTTTACCAACTACCAGAATGAAGCTCAAAGTGTGACAAGGAGAAAAAAAACAGAGGGTAGCATTGAAAAGGGTGCAAGGGAGAGGGGAAACGAAACAGAGTCTCGGTACGAGCGTCAGCAGCCAATTCACGGTGCGAGATAGCATCGAATATTTTTCGAGCGAATGTTAGCAAACGTTCCCCCCCCCCCTTCCAAAAAAAAAAGAGGCAACCAGTGGCTCGCGTACAGCGAGAAAAAGAAAGATAGTCCAGCGGGATGAAAGAGGGGTGGATAGAAAGGGATGGAGAGGGAAACGATCCGCGTGGGAGGAGGACGCTAAAAGGCCTGGTCCGAACTTTTCGACAATAACCAGCGGCAGGCAGGCCGTTATTGAATTTTTATTGGCGACGACGAGTCAATTTGCGATTAAACCCACCCCTGTTACTCTTCCGCGCGCCACCGGTTCGACACGAGTTCGACAGTTCGTTTAAAGAAGAGACACCTCGTTTCCCTTCTTTTTTTTCTTTTCGTCTTCTTTCTTTTATTTTTTTTTTTTTATTTTTCAAGTAGCAGTTGGCGAAGGATAGGTCGAATAAAACGTGAATCTTCTTAGGGGATGAAAGGTTCTAGGTGGTAAGACGATGGATGGACGGATTTCTTTGAGGGTGACGTTGGAAATTATTGTGTCTGTCAGCTCCGGAATCCTAGGATGACGATTCCTTAGAGTATTTTACCGAGAAGTTTAATCATTGTTGGATTTCGTGTCTTAAGCTGTCGATGGTGGATCTTGAATCTTGAAGTGGGATTCGGGGTAGTTATTTTACCTCTGCTTCGTAGCTCGAGGATGGTTTCGAGTCCTCGAGAGCTCGTTGATGGCGAAGACGTCCTGTCACGTGTTCGAGGAGGAACCGTATATCCTTTCGAAACTGCTCAAGGAAACAGGAACGACTCGGGTCGGTCGAGAACCGGAAGAAGCACGTGTGGACTTAATGGATTCTCCGCGTATGCCACTTAACCGGTTGTTACGTAAGAAGAACGATTCTCACCTGTCGTTATGAAGGGTGGCCACGTGTCTAAGGGGTGGGAACGAAATTCTAGTCATAGTATTTCCGTTACAACGTTTCTAAATTAACTTTTTTTCTTAGGAAAAATTTCTATCGAGCTTTATAATTGGTTCGGTGGATTAAAATGTTGATAAAAAATTGAAATAAATATTATTAACCGCAAAGGAATGAAAATAGTTCGGATAACGAAGGATTTACGATCCAGCTTGGGCGATTCATTTGCATGACCGCTCAAAATCATTCATCCATCGCACGGGCTTTCGAGAGGGTCGCTTCTCACCTGTCGTCACAAAGGGTGGACACGTGTCTGCCGGGTAAAAGCGACGTATAAACACGCGTGAGGGATGAACTGCGCCTCGTCGACCTGCTGACACGATCGACCATCGGTGCTAGATCACTCTTGACGGGATTTCCGGTTGTTTTTCGAACGTTGCGAATTGTTCGAAGGAGAAAACGATACGTTTAAAAAACTCCAAAACAGCTTTTATTAAAAAAAATGAAGAGTTCTGAAATTGTAAAATTATTTCAGAACGCTTGAAATATTTTTTATTTTCTTTACAATCGCGTTAAAGGAAATTCACACAGACATAAATTATAAACGCGAAGGTAACTAATCAACGAACAGCAGTCTAAAACATCGTATCGCATGGAAAGATTAGACATACTCTTCCTTTCGTTCCACGTTAAACGGAATTCTCGCGTCTCGCAACTTCCGCTCCGATCGCAAATTGACCTCTCGAACCGTACGGCTTGCATCCGTAAAAGGCATCCGCTTCTCGCTTTTCGAGGCGTCCTGCTCCACGTTAATGGCTTAATGGCGAGTCGATGTCCGAGGGAAAAGGCCAACATTTCACGCTGCGTGGCCAGTACCCGTAGGACAATTACACGCCTCTTTCGAGCTCCTTCTGTAGTTCGTTTCATGCTAAAGCGACCGATATCGCGAAACGTTGCCGATAACGGCGCCGTTCTTATCTTATCACGCGGAAACCCTCGTTTCGCCGTCGCGCCGACTGCTTCTTCTTCTTCTTCTTCGTCTTCTTTCCACGGGCCATACTGCTGCTGTTCGTCGGAGTCCTTCCACCTCTGACGGACAGTGGATCCATTTATTCGCAAATGCCAAGGCCGAGGGTAAGATCGACGATCGAGGTCTTGGCCGGAGGTCGCGGAGATCCAACGAATACGTGGATCACGAAACGCGCGTAGACGTCGCGTAAAAGTGATTCACAGGAAAATGGTTTTCATTTGTAAATTATTGTTCACTGGAGATGGATCGGTAAAAGTTGCGTAGATCTTTGTGTATCGTTGATAAAACTGGGGGTTGTTTTTAGTAAAATTGGTAACTGGAGGATTGCTTAAAAAATTTTGAAACGCTACATTTATCGATACAAATTAAAAATTGTAGTAGAAAGAGATGCCTAATAAGATCCAATTTTTATCTTCGTAAATCAGTCATCGAATCGATCAAAGATAAACTCGATGTTGTAAAATATCAAACAGGAACAGAGATCGATTAATTCTTGATTGAACGACAGAAATTTTGTTAAGATCCGTTATCCCAGAAACAAATCGTTGGTATAAAAAGGGAAAAAAACTATTCGCGAGAATGCATTTATACGTCGGAAACTATCAAGCAGCATTATCGTGGCCAAAATTAATGGTAGAAACAGGCGGCCACGAGCGGAAGCAGAAGTCCTGAAAGGATGGATTGCCAGATCCTGATCACTGGCCAGTTCAGCGGGATATTCAGCCAGTCCTCGAGATAGCGGAGCGATTCTCAGGGGTTGATCGACGATTTGTCAAAGTCTTTCCACGGAACGGTAAGAAGACGACGACCACGACAATGCCGTCTCTTACTGGCCCGATATTTAACGTTGCACGACAAAAAGCGTCGCTCGAGCATCGGCTGCGATGTGGCCACGGATAAAAAGTCCGCTCGTCGAATCTGTTTCTTTTCTTCCCTCGAGTAGCGTTTTCTATACGTCGGAAAATAAATTCTATTCTTAAAAACGAATTTAACCTCCTTTCTCATTCGTCTTTTGTTATTAAATTACAGACTGGTCGATTCGCACGTGCAAATTAATTCCTTGAACCTCGCAATAATACGAACAAGAATTTATTTCGTGTCAAAGATTAAAAAAAACAAAAAAGTATCCGAAACGCCATAAACCTGTATCAGAAAACTCCCCTATTTCCGTATCCAAAATTAAATTCACCCTTCATCCCGATCAATCACTGCAACCCTGTTACACTCCAAACACAGTTCTCCACTCAACTCTTAATACCGTCTCTTAATCTACTCGAATGCTTAATACCATCCCCCAGTTTCATCCCCCAGAAACCACCACCGAAATGTTCCTAGACGTTGCGTGCATCCAGGTGCACGGTGAGCGTCGTTTCCGCATTACAAACGCGGCAACCTCCGCGATAGTGGTTCTGACGTGTATATCCTCGGCCGCAGATGTCGCAAAACGCCGAGAGCAGCCGGCACCGAAGTTCTCCGATAGCCTGATGGTCATTTCTCATTTGCGTAATCTCACGCTACCCTCCTCCGTTCTCCCTTTTCCTCTTTCTCTCTCGGCTCGGCTCGCCCTGCCTCGGATAGAAGAGAGAAAACAGGAGACGGAAGCTGTTCCGCGAGCTCGAGGGGGTGGCTCGTGCGACCATTTGTTCCGCGGGGCGGTTTTGACGAGGCGAACTCTCTGCCCTAATCGCCGTGGCCGCAAACGCGACGCATCCACTGGGAGCTAATCATAATTGCACGGCACGATAAAAAGTGTCCGGCTCTTTTTCACCGTCCTAGGTGCACCCCGGGGCACGCCCGGACGATGACGAAGCGCTCGCTGCAACCCGCTCTGGGTATCTCACTCCGGTCGACTGATGCGTCCGCGTAATTGACCTCGAAACGTTGTTACTATGACGTGATGATTTTGTTGAAAGAGGATTGCGTTGTTTCGTGATGATTTCGTACCTTGGAATGGAATATTTTTAGGGGGTGTTTCATGGGTTATCCGTAACGAGGGGGTGAAACTTTGTGAGATTAGGGTGGCAATTTTTTACAATTTTTTTTTTTCACATAATTCCAATAGTTGAGGTCTGTGATATTGTTNTGATTTCGTACCTTGGAATGGAATATTTTTAGGGGGTGTTTCATGGGTTATCCGTAACGAGGGGGTGAAACTTTGTGAGATTAGGGTGGCAATTTTTTACAATTTTTTTTTTTCACATAATTCCAATAGTTGAGGTCTGTGATATTGTTTGCAAAGTAATTGTATAATTCGTTAAAGTTAATTTAGACGATAAAAACGGAGCAACTTCTGCTCCAAATTCCAAATTGACTCTCGGTTAAAAAAAATGTTCGCCCCGAGTCACTCCCCCTCAAATTATTCACACTTTCACGAACCGGTGGCCGTGACTGCGGCACGAGCGAGGGTCAGCCACGCTATCCCTGTCCATCTCCACGGACAGATGAGAGTAGCAGTCAGAGATAAAAGGATATGAGAGATCGAGGAGAGAGAGAGGCAAATCATGAGAGATGCCAAGCGAAGCAACGAACGGGAAGGTGAGAGGCAAAGAGAGAAGAGGCTATCTCTCGCGTCGTCTAGACTCGAGAAGCCGTTCCTGGATTTTCTCCCCCGGGACCCTCGATGTACACGGGCCTAGGGGGCAGGGGAGGAACAAGAGAGAATCTTGCGAGACAGTGAGACCACTGTTGGATCTGTTTCTCCCCTCCTCGTCGCCTGGAGGATCTTAACGAATAAGATAACACGGCGCCAGGGAGTTCTCCTCTCCTTTCTCTCTTCTTCTCTCCGCTCGAACAGACCAACGGTCACCGACACCGCGTCGATGATCCATCCTGGCCTGTTCAGACGTCTCCCTGCTCCGATTACGCGGAATCTCTTGTCCCTTCGTCGCTTTTTCACGCTTTCGCGCTAAACGATCCTGTATAAGTCCTCCTAATTCGATGACCTCTCGGTTGTGCCACTGAATCGCGACCATTATCTGCGCCAACGCGATCTTCGTGGCTTAAGTGCCATCGATGAATCGGTTGGCAACTTGGCAAGGGGTGAGTGTTACTTATTCGTCTGGCAGACTTGCACCGTATGGTATAATTTATTATATCCGTGAATGGGAAAAGTCAACAAGGGATGATTTCTGTTTAGCAGTTACTTTTCACACGATTATTCAATTTCGAACCAATTTCCCGATTTAAAGTTTCTCTCCGTGGTCGAACGATGCCACGATGTACAATTTCTCCGACCAGAGTCGCACGTATATTAACGAAACATTTAAAAAGGCAATTAACTGGTAGTCGAGAATGACCGCAGCGGTCCGCGGTGTCGTAAATCATTCACAGCGGGTCTAAGTAAAAAGCAACACACGAGAGAGGCCAGCAGAAGTTCGACTGGTTCCTGCCGCCGCCGAACTCAAGCAAGGCCTGCGGACGATAATTTATTGACAGGTAATTAGCGATCGTGCGAACGATAATTGTCCGCAATTTCGCAATCCTCGCGACGCCGGGGCCGCAAGTAATATCGGTAGCCCTAGCGTTGCGTAACGCGTCGATCCAGCTAAATTCCGAAACGATAAATGTCCGCCGCAACGCGGAAAAGCATTGCCGAGGGAAAGCGAGAAGGAAAGGACACGGTCATTAGCCCCGTTCGAAGGGACACCTCTGAGCATAATTAAACGGTCCCGTCAATCAGTTCGAAACGACAAATCCAAGCTGTTGAAACGAGTTTGAACTGCTGATATCGCTGCAAACAATTCTAACGAGAAATGTTTCGAAGTTTGACACACGCTGATTTTGATAAAATTTTGNGCCAGGGAGTTCTCCTCTCCTTTCTCTCTTCTTCTCTCCGCTCGAACAGACCAACGGTCACCGACACCGCGTCGATGATCCATCCTGGCCTGTTCAGACGTCTCCCTGCTCCGATTACGCGGAATCTCTTGTCCCTTCGTCGCTTTTTCACGCTTTCGCGCTAAACGATCCTGTATAAGTCCTCCTAATTCGATGACCTCTCGGTTGTGCCACTGAATCGCGACCATTATCTGCGCCAACGCGATCTTCGTGGCTTAAGTGCCATCGATGAATCGGTTGGCAACTTGGCAAGGGGTGAGTGTTACTTATTCGTCTGGCAGACTTGCACCGTATGGTATAATTTATTATATCCGTGAATGGGAAAAGTCAACAAGGGATGATTTCTGTTTAGCAGTTACTTTTCACACGATTATTCAATTTCGAACCAATTTCCCGATTTAAAGTTTCTCTCCGTGGTCGAACGATGCCACGATGTACAATTTCTCCGACCAGAGTCGCACGTATATTAACGAAACATTTAAAAAGGCAATTAACTGGTAGTCGAGAATGACCGCAGCGGTCCGCGGTGTCGTAAATCATTCACAGCGGGTCTAAGTAAAAAGCAACACACGAGAGAGGCCAGCAGAAGTTCGACTGGTTCCTGCCGCCGCCGAACTCAAGCAAGGCCTGCGGACGATAATTTATTGACAGGTAATTAGCGATCGTGCGAACGATAATTGTCCGCAATTTCGCAATCCTCGCGACGCCGGGGCCGCAAGTAATATCGGTAGCCCTAGCGTTGCGTAACGCGTCGATCCAGCTAAATTCCGAAACGATAAATGTCCGCCGCAACGCGGAAAAGCATTGCCGAGGGAAAGCGAGAAGGAAAGGACACGGTCATTAGCCCCGTTCGAAGGGACACCTCTGAGCATAATTAAACGGTCCCGTCAATCAGTTCGAAACGACAAATCCAAGCTGTTGAAACGAGTTTGAACTGCTGATATCGCTGCAAACAATTCTAACGAGAAATGTTTCGAAGTTTGACACACGCTGATTTTGATAAAATTTTGATACGATACAGATCTCGAAAAAATATTACAAGAGTATTTTTTGATTAAAAATGTTTTTATCAGCGTCGATGTCCTTAGGCCCTGTCGTAGAACGTTCATCGAAGCTGGAAGCTTAGCTCGCCCAACTGTCTAGCTTATTTATGCGATTTTCCCCTTGTCATCCACTTTCGTCTTCGCCCTCTTGTTATTTTCGTATCCAGCACACCCTTGCACCCACATGATTTTCTTCCAATAATAACAGAAAAAAAGAGGAAAATAAAAAAGTGAGCGAAGGAATACATTTCGCGATATAGAGGAAGGTTCGTAAAACAAGGAGAAACGGCGCGTTTGCCGGCGTAATAAAATCTAATCGCGAGTACCTCGAGGAGCCGTCGCGACGTACAGGAACGGTGCACGACTTCGCGGAGACAAAGAGTACGGTTATTAGATACAGCCGTACCCTACGTGTCTTACGATTGTCCTTATCGTTATCGCCATTAGTCACGGAGCCCGTTGCGCCGTGTTACGAGTATCGGGCCGGTGTTATCGTTATCCGTTATCGGGCCTCGTTATCGGCAAAGTTCAAGCTTCGTGACGCACGGTGAAGAAGAGGTGTTCTGGTGCCCCGAAGTCTGCCAATGACGCGATATATAAGCCTCGTCCGTTTCTTTCCGACGCTGAGATTCGTGTAATTCGCACGATCGAGAAGCGAGCACGTCGATACGACTGCAGATTGCAGTGGAATCTTTGTTCGATGACGCGACGGTGTGGATCATGGGAAAGGATCGTGCGATTGCTCGGATTTTTTTAGGGGCATTGGGACTGGGTTTCGATGTAGGGTGGAATTACTAGGGGGTAACGAAGCGAGGATGGGGTGAATGTTACTTAGAAGCGGAAAAGGGGAGACTTACGAAAGCTCTGAACATTTAAAAGAATTTAAACCGCGAGTGTTGAAATCGACGAAGTTTCTAATAATTAGACTGCGAAATTTTATGCATTCGAAGGAAATTTAAAAGTGCAGAATTTCACACAACGCACGCAATATAAAAAAATACACAAGATGTAAAAATTATAGCAGTTTACACGATACCTGGTAGGTGAATTAATTTTCAATCGAAGTATTACGAATCTATACAAAAACGCACTGTCCACTCGTAATCCTAAAAACCCGCAACGAAGGAACCAAACGCCACAAAGGAACCGCTATCTCCACCCCCTCTCTCTCCGCAAAAATTAAACACTGCATAAACCCAGGCATAAAATTCGCAAACTGTCGAGCGTTTCGCGGAAATGATTCCATAGAGGCAAAGACGTAATTCCCGGCGACAAAGTCCTGGAAACAATCGTCGATTCACACCCCTTCCCAGAAGGCGGCTGTGTTCCGGTTGAAATCGGCCTGAACCGTAGACGCGAAAGGGAAAAGCAGAGTATTTGCTCGGTATTATCGTGAGGCGGCAGAACACGAGACCAGTGAAAGAGAGTGAAAGAGAGCGAAAGAGAAAAGGAGAGAGAAGCAGCTGGAGCTGGGGACGGAAGCGGCCAAGAGAGATAGAAAGAGAGAGGAGAGTGATAACAGGTAGCCATAGCCATGGGTCTCGGTGCCGCTTGGAAACCAGTGATAGCGCTTCCCCGCAACGGCGAACATCTAGCTTCTCTGCGGTTTCGTCTTATCCTCGCTTTTAAACAGTCTGTCGGAAGAAGCTTTCCGCCTCGTCGACCAAAGTCTCTCGCGCGCGTTAAACCGCGAGCGGGCTAGCTCGCGAAACGGACGGCCGATAGTTGGAAGCTGTGCGGATTTGTGGAAACGTGTACTGTCCCGTTGCTCGAAATCCGGAAGAGATTTTTGGTGGAATTTTAGACACGTTGAAGAGCGGAGGAAAGGAACGGAGTTATTTCGGGGTGGTTGATTTGGTTGGTATTAATACTTTTTGCGTGGAACAGGGTGTGCGGTGAACCGGTGATACGGTTTCGAGAACGGAGCACTTCGTTATCTAAAATATACTTCGAAGGATTATTGGATACGATACGATACTGTACGTGGAAGGACATAGTTTGCTGGCGCGATAAAAATATTCTGGGAATGTAGATACTTTGCGTAAAATATCGAAGCGAAGAACATTGATGCCTAAATTACCAAACTACTTAATTAATTATTCTTGTTGAGCATCGTAACGTTGCTCCCCAATAATTCCAAACCCCGAAGTTTCGCACCCTCGTCGAGGAGAATTCACCTCTTGCAACCGCTCGAAAATCGCCCAACCAGCGCCTCGTTTGATCGTCAAAGCGACGACCCGTTTGTCCGCATTCAATTATCCTTATCGTGGTTCAGGTGTCAGACGTTATCGGCCGCGAACCATTGGCCAGCCGGTGACGAAAATTTCGCCGGTCGATCGTGCCTCCTAATTGTCGTGGGTCGCGCACAATTAGCCGCCGGTTTTCCGGCTGAATCGGCGTCAGCGTCGACGATGTTGGGCCACGCGTTGCGCGTGTGCACGATCGATAAGATGCCGATCGTGGCGGCTTATCAGGCAACGGGCGACCGATAAGAGTCGGTCCCCGGAGCTGTCGGAGCGAGCGCGGCTCGACCGCGATACGCGGATTATCCGCGCGGCTCGTTTATTCTCGTGCTCGCAGCTACAACGACGACAATCGGCCTACCGGTCACCTCTTGCTCGCTCTCTCTTCCTTTCTCTCTCTTGAAACGGTGCTCGTTGTTGCCAGGATCCCGTGACATCGAGATTCAAAGCCAGGAGATATTGAGTGGGATTAATTGTTCGCGCGAAAGGGTTGATTCGATCTTTTGGATAATCGGTCGAGGAGGAAGCAACATGGGTGGCGAGCGGATGGATTTCTCGCGTAAAGTGGATTTTCTATGTTGGTGGTTGCAAGGTGTAGAGGGTTGAAGATGGTTTCGGAGTTGCTTGTTCCGATCTTTGAACAGTTACGAAGAGAAAATTGGATTCTGGATCCTTGGAAGGATATGGAAGATTCAGTAGTGTTAATCAATGAAGATGAGGATAAATTATTAATACAGATTAAGCGCATCGTCTGCATCATAATATAGATGGCAAGAACGTATTTTAAAGAATAATTAGCCTCGTTCTATTAAAAAGAAAAGAAAAGAAAAAAAAATCCTCCATCCTTGATTGTCCGAAGCTTCAAGAACGGATAATATTGTAAATCGAACTTACACAGAGCTGATTAAAACTCGTGCATCGTTCCGATGATCAATAACAATGCCGATAACGCTCAATAGAAGACAACTCGAGCTGGTTCTGGTTTACGTGTAACGCTGCACGATTATAATACTCAATAATCGCGCGTGTTTGAATAAACAGCGAGATACACAGAGAAAGAGCAAGAGAACGATCGAACGATCTATGTTTACGATGCAATAGATGGACAACGATAAAACGAATCGCAATCGAGACCTGTGATAGCGATTACAGCCTGACGAGCCTCGTGCCGATAACGTGACGCGTTATCTCACGGGATCTCGCGAACGTGATCGAATCTGATCGTCGTTCGATCGAGCCACCTTGAAAATCGAGAGAGCGTGTCGACAGTTGCGCCAAGTTGAGTCACCCGAAATCGCGTGCTCGAACGCACTAGAAAAATTGAATAGAACACAGTGCGTGACCGACAGCCGACGAAAACAGAATGTTTCGCGTGGTACGCGTCGAACTCGTGCGTGGAATTGGACAGTGTTGCTCGGCCGTACTTCGTTGGTGAGAATAAAGGGAGCTCGAAGGATGAACGTTCATCCCGAAGTGTGATTAAGGTTGAACGAGCTTGAACGATCGCGATGAGTATACTGCTGTGGAGACAACGGAGGGCTAGTCAGCTGAGGGCGGAAGCAACCCTTTCTTTGCCAAGTAAGTGATTTATGGAGAAAACGGATCGTTTCCAAGTTTCAGGACATTGTCTGCATTGTACGGTGAAATTTTTAATCCGAAAGGGGTGGATTGGAAAAAGTAGTTGAATATTTTAACGACACTGTGTATGCAAAACGCTAACTCGTAAAACACGAAGTTCCGCCTCGTATGTTGTCGGCGAACTATCGCTGTATCTTCCTAACAACACGATCACGCGTACGCTTCGAAATTTCCCACTCAATTATGATTGTATTCGACGCTTGCTAAGACGACACTTCCAATACCAGGAAAACAATACCAGGATACTTCGGTTCGCTAATTTACATCCCGATCTAACAATGATTCGTAAAAATAAATTTGCTTGCTTCTTTTTTCAAAAATGTAAAACGCACAAAATGCCAAGAAGACAAATCAAAAGTGTCTCGATCCAGTTCCCGGTACCCTTTTGACGGTACCGATCGATCGTCGTACGATTTCTCCGTTCGGCCGATTCAACGGGGGTGATCGAAAGCAGAGGCAACAGGGGCAAACGGAGAGAAAAAGAAGGGGTTTCGTCGAACGTTGCCGGTCGCGGCCTCGAAGCGTTAATGGGAGGAGTTCATTAAGATCGCACGATTAGCGGCTTATCGCGGCTAAGCGAGGCTCGTTACTTTGCCGTGACGTCACTTCCTCCCTGTGTCGCCGGCATCGTCGACCATTGCCTCTCTTTCCGTCCGTGCTTCCAGCTTTCTGCCCGCCTCTTTTGTTCCCCGAATTCGAGCTTACGCGCCGTTTCCTTCTGGTTAGTCGACGACCAGCACCGTTTCCTTTAGGTTCTTTCCTTTTGGTCGACTCGAAACTGCAAACAATTAGTGCTCAACGCGTGCAACTTAATGAACTTATTTTTTTTAACGTTTCCTCGTTGGTCCATTTTTTGGGGGAATTATTTACGAAAGATAATTGATTGGCAAGAACAGTCTGGTTGGTTGGAGTGACTGGAAGCGATCGATATTGAAGGATTTAGCGCGAGCAAACGTAATTATTTCGTAGCACTTAATTGTTCATTGTTACAGAGTTATTAATTCTGCTTTATTAAAATTGAAACGGAGATGAATTAGCAGTGATTACGGTTTCAGTGATTAAGTTGGAAACTGGTTACCGGCTGTCGAAGGTTTCTCGTTTTATCGTTTAATCTCTACCGAAGGTGGTTTTTAAATTTCGAATGTATATAACGTTTCATGAAAGATTGTTGCCTCTAACGTTATGTTAATTAACGAGCAAGGAGAGGGAAAGTTTTTCCCGCCGTTGAGCTGGCTGAATATTCAAAAGCGGTTTAGCTCGAGTTGGGTAAGAAAAGTTTCGAAGTTCTTTTCGTAAATCTGCTCGTGCAAAAATGTTAATTCTAGATAATACCAACGAATGTTAGAGCAAATTTTCGTCTTAAGCAACCTTAGAAATTCTTCCGTTCATTTTTTCCTAACATATCTTTGAAGTAATTAAACGAAATATTTGTAAAGATTGTTCTCGAGTGTCCCGAAGAGATATAAAACCCGATTGCACGAAATGCCGATGATAATCTTTCATCGCTTAAGCGATCATTGGCTTTGTTTATCGTCGTTCGATCTCAAAATAACGATCTTATTGTCGAGTTACGATAAGCTTGATAAATTGTCTAGACAATGATGAGTGATAAGTACCGCCTAGATCCGATCGATCTGGTCATCGATCGATATCGTGATCACACTGTCGGTTATCTTCACCCGGACTTTGTTCCATCTTCTGTTTGTTGACTTCCTTTTATCTGAAAAACTTCGGCTTTTGTAGTCACGAAGTACGTTCGCGTAGTACAATTATCGCGATCGATATCGTGATCGATTACCGGTGAGGTTTAATCTTCCATTTCGTTGACGATAAACTAATTCCACCTCTTTGATACTAAATAAGGTAGGTCAATCAAGTAGATCGTGCTTACAAATTTTTACGAGCAAATTAAAGAAATTAAAAAACCGATGCTCAAACTACCAAAACGTTATTTTACATTAATCAATTATAAAGTCTCCGTAGGAATCTACCGATTTCAAGCAAAGTCGAATTAAAATCGAACGACTTCTCGTTTCGGTGTAATCACGAGGCGAGCACACGTTCCTCGCAAAATCACATGTAGCTACAGTAATTACTCAGGTCCTATCACTTGACCGTAACAAATCGAATTAAACTCAAAATCCTCGACGGTGACAGAGGACATTAATCAGAAGATTTCCATCTTATCAGAGCCACTCGAGATATTCTCCCCAAGCTCGATTCTTCCGAGCTCCGAAACCCGTACACCTAATTTCTATCTTCTAACCCAAACTTCTCTCCCTCGTTCTCTCACCAATCCGACCATCGCCGGATCCAGCCAGCTCGATTTTTAACCCATTCGCCGGGCAAATTTTCTCTCTCTCTCTCTCTCTCGATCGAAGGTGGTTTCGTGGCGCGTTTCGATCGTCTGGTGCGCGAAACGGAGCGGTGGTCGATCTTGGAGCAGCAGACGCGAGTCGAGGCGATCGGTGCCTCGATTTCGAGGACAAGGGAAGGCCGAGGAGGAAAGAAGAAGGCCAACGGGCCGGGTGAAACGGAGACGAACGAGGAGGTTGAGGCCTGGGAGGCGGCGCGGAGGGTTCCACGAAAGGCAAGAACGAAATAAACGATAAGAGGGACGCCGGGTTAACCAACAAGCAAATTAACACGTGGGAGGGTCCGATCGGCAAATGAGATAATTGTGCAACGAGGGGCCCCTCCGGGCTCTCTCTCTCTTCTCCCTCCCTTCTCTCCGTCTCTGTCGGTCCTAGTTGATCCGACTGTATCATTTTAACGGCGATTCATCGGCTCTCTTCGTTCATCTGCTCGCATGAGCTTCACGAGCCACGAGGCGATCGGTAGAGGCGTGTTACCGATGGATGGACCCATCGATGGATCGATCTATCGATCCCCGGTACGCTCGGCGTGCCTCTCGCCAGCCCTCTCTTCGGCTCTTTACCCGCTTCTCTCGTCCTTCGTACACCTCGTCGCCATCGAGATTATAGGTGAGCACCGACAGCCACGGGCTTCTTCCAATACTTTGTAAGTTTATTTGCGATCCGGCTGTTTGTATCTTTATTTATGAAATCCTGGCAGAGGGGCCTGCCTTCCTTCCTCGCCTCTCTCGAGCTTGCTCCTCGTCCCGACTGCCACGAAATTAATTATGCCGAAAGAGAGACGGAGAAAGAGAGGGTAGGGTGCAACGAAGCTCGTACCGGAAGGATAATGAGCGATCAATCGCGGTCGGGATACTCGTGTGCGTGAACTTTGCAGCTTGAACAGCCTCGATCGAGCTGATCTCGTTTTCTCTTGCTCCTTTTGTTCTTCGTCGACCACGCCTGCGTTTCGCGTTCTTGGCGTCATGTTTCTGTGTCATTGGTTGGGCTGGTCATTTTTGTCTCGTTAATCCTCGAGAAACCAAGGTTACATTTTTAATGGACCGAACTTCAACTGAATCGGCTTTCAACCCTTCGATACCCAAATTCGTAATCACCCCTCAAAAAAGAAAGAAAATAAAAAACGAAAAAAAAGTAAAAGAAATCGCGCTGTTCGCAAAATCGCAGCGGCAATCTTTTTCGAGGCCTTTTTCAGAGAAACGGCAATTAAAACTAGGACCAAAACAAGCCCACGGCTAAAGGGGTAGCGACGGGGGTGGGAGGAACGGCAAAGAGGAGTGGAGTCCCGATAAACCGACCTGATAGCGCGGCTCCAAACATTTGCCCGCGATAAGATCCCGTATCTCCTGAGAAAGCTCGGTTTTTATGCTCGTGCACGTTCTCCGTGTCCGTTTCTCCGCGAAAGCAGCCACCACCGCTCTGAAACGATAGCAGGTCGAGGGAAAGAGACGGTGACACGGTGAAATGCGAACAGGCGACAAGGACAGAGAGGGGCGAGAGCGCGTCTGGCATGGGCCCACGGTGTTGTTGTAGTACCGGCTTCAGATAGAGATAGCTATTTTTAATGGAAGTTCCTTCGAGTGCTCGAGCGTCGATAGCCGACCGCCTATCTACCGGCTGATATTTTTAATATCGGAAACGGCCAGATGGGGTGGCGGTGGAGGAGAGGGTCGGCTTGCTAGATAAGTCTCTCTCTCGGACGGCAGAGTCGCCGATAGCGTGGATCCATGGCCTGTGCGGTTGTCTGTCTCTTTTCCATCCATTTTTCCCTTCTTCTCTCTTTCTCTGGAGCGACCGCGTTCCAAAGCTTTCTCTCTCTTTCTCTTTCTCTTTCTCTTTCTCTTTCTCTTTCTCTTTCGTACCGGTGGATAGAGCCCCCCTTTTTCTCTCGCGATCGTGATCTATCTTGGCGGAGCATGGATCGTGGCTCGATCACGCTGACGAGAGCAGCCCTGGGGGCGTGTCGTGGAGATTTTGTGAAAAGGTGGTTCGTTGAGATGAAATAGGGTCGGATGGGTGGAAAGTTTGGGGGGGTTGTGGAATTTTTAAGGTATATCTTTGAGCGTACGAACGGAGAAATTTGAGATTTGGAATTTCGTGGGTAGGATAGCTTAAGTGAAACGTTGCAAAAAACATATAAGAAAAAGAACGATACGTTCGATTGGAATCGATGCGGTTTAATGGTTATCGAACTTGAACTTAAAGGAAGTATTTCAGTAGCAAGCATTGAAAAATAGTATTGAATCGTTGTCGTTGGCGGTGCCAGAATCTCGCGAACTACTATCGAGGATCTAGAGCCAACAACAATTAGCCGGGGGTCAGAGTTCGGAGCTCGGTGCTGGCCTGCCACGATGGGCGGGTTTGCATCGCATCGAGGGCGATCCGAGTAAACAAATCATAAAGGCTGACGTGGAAGGCCTCCTTGCCAACGATCTCCTCTCCGCGAACCTGTCCGTTGATCCGATCTCGGATGTTCGGTGTGCGTGATCCGGCCTTAGTATGAAACGACGTACGAGAGTTCTTCGATGAAAAAATATCGAGTAATCGTGAAAGTAACGCGTGATATAGGCTTAATATAATAGGAATTTCATTCCTTTCTTTTTGGAATAGGTTGTCTTCGTATTACGCGATAGAAACAAGAAAACCCCTTTAAATTATACACTAATTATTTTACCCTATGTCCCACTATTTCTAATCTACCATCTTCTCACGTTTCAACTAACTTCCACTATTTTTCCCTAATTTTATTTGCTCTCTACTAATTTTCTCGCAACATTCATTTCACCCTTCCTATTGTTCCTCCAAATTTTCGTATTCTTTTCAACCATCTTTCACCCTTTCTAAATCGTAGGAAACAATATACTTTAAATCACTCTAAATATTATACCATCAACCCTCTTTCTGACCTCCCTTCGCACATTCCTCTCCTTAAAGTTCTTCCTCGAACGCGTGCATCGTCTATCCTCGCCGAACAGTTCCGTCTCGTTTCGATCTCCCTCTCGTTCTTCGCTTCTCTCTCTTTTCTTGGTCCAGCTCTTATCCTTCCGCGGGATGAGAACCCGAGATGCCCTCCTACAGATACAAATGGGTACCTATGCCAACGGCGCAACCTGTTATTATACATTCCCCTATACAAACAACGTGTTAATCGGGCCCGCGCCCTGGCTCCGCGCCGCGTACGAGCTGGCTCCCTCCATCGCGAGCACAGGCTATCGGGATACGCGCCGTGGAAACCGATTTATCGATCGTTCCTCGTGCACTTCTTCTCCTTCGCAAGGCCTGGTATCGCGACGGTAAATTGGAATACACACCGGCCCGGTGTGTTCCCTTCTCCCGGAGATTTTGACCGTTCGAACAACGATTCCGACTGTTCTCGCGCTTATTCCTTTTCGTTTCTTTTCTCGAGGCACTTGAAACGAGAACGAAGCAGCGATCTCGATGATGGTTTCCTGGAACGTACGGAGAGTTTTCGAGAATTTGAAATTGCGACAAGGTTTATCAACGTGTCCCTGTTCACAAATTTTTTTTACAATTTTTTATAACCGACGCTACCACCGTCGATAATCCAGGATTAAAACAAACATCCACGCAGTATCAGAATTTCGAATACAACTTCTCCAATTTAACCCGAATTCACCCCCGCTACAAAACAACCAAGAACTATTCGAAAAATAAAGAAGAGTTTGCAAGATCAACGAATCCACTTTTGAGGAAACCTTTCAGGAATCGAGCGAGTCAGCCTCACAGGAGAAGAAAGAGAGCGAGAGAGGAAAGAGCATGCAGGGATGCAGCGGTCGGTATCTGCATTGCATCGTCGGTGCACAGAGCTTCGTGGTCCGGTCTCGATGCACCTGGTGCGCATCGTCTCGATCTCGATACCGCCCCGGGCTCTCTCGCTCCTCCCAAGTCATCCTTGTTTCTCTTTATGCTCGGTGATCTTCGGGATCGGCAGTGTGCACACCGCTACCCTCGTGAGGCAACCACGAAACGCCCTGAAAATCCACTGTGAACCGTTCGAGGATCGATCCCCGACCGATCCAAAGTCGATAACTGGCCTGCACGCTGCCACGGAGACCTGGTGCATTATGAAAAGCCTTGGACGTAAGCTTGTACGGTCGCTGGAGGCGGTGGTGGCGAGAGCCTCGGACGTTACGACACGTCGTTAGTTGAGAGAGATCATCCTCCCTTCTACGTGGCCGTCGTCGCCATCGCGAACTTTCTTGTTTTACGGCCCAGACCGAACCTCGTGAAATTCAATTACTCGTCTCGCAGTCATTCGGGGTATCGCGTTCGTCTGGTCTGGTTGGGTGGTATCGTAGGGGGTTGTTTTCTTGTTGGCGAAAATAGAGGCATCGTTGAGGGTAGTGTCGGTATAAAATTCCAAAACGTAATCACGTTTATTAGAATTATCTTTTAAGATAATATATGTATATCCGTGGTAAGTATTCGGAATAATGTGTCAAAACTTGAGAAAGATCGGTTCAGTGGTTCTTGAGCGAACGTAAAAATAGGTTCTCTCTTTATATAGTAAGCAGGTATAAGATGTAAATAAAATTTTCCAAAGGACCAACAGCTTCCGGAATAAATCTTATCAATTATTTATCAGAATCTCCCTGTTCTATGATCAATCATTCAGTCACGATTTCTAAAATCCCCTGCTTGGATCATCGATCAACCACCCCAAGAAAACCTATCGAAATAACACCTTCTCACCCCTCTATCGGAACAGCAACGATACCAGCGTTCCCACCGACAAAGAAATTCATCGTAATCGTAAAATCCGCGTCTGTCGAACGACGATATATACTCTGTCGGCAGTTTTCCGTGGCCTTGCCGTCTGCAGGGTTTCTCCACCCCCTTGAATTCCTCGGAATTCCGCGGCTGTGGTGACTGGCGGTGGCGACCGCGTGCGCTTCGCGATAAGCTCTCCTCCGACAGGCACCAAACCACCCTCAGCCAGCACGAACCTAACCGGCTGGTTGCTCGCCGTCATCCTGGAGGAAAGTTTCGGGGGTGCAGCTCGAACGACCGGAGTCGATCGATCTCTGCGCATCGCGGATTCGTTATCTTTATCCGAGGCGCGCGGGCCTCGCGATATATCTGATTGGACGGGAGTTTCTCCTTTCTGGCCGATCGTCTAGCTGTGGGGGTAACTGCGGTAATTTTAAAACGATCCGAACCGCAGGATTTCGGTAGCCGGCCGTTTATTTATGGTCGCGGCAACGAGGGTGCCTAGAGATGGCTGTCTTATCGGCGGTGCCCGATAATTGCTCGGTTTTTGCTGGCCGAACGCGGGGAACACGTTAGAGGAAGGTCGATGGCTTTCCGTGCTCGAGGTAGGGAAAGGAGTACGGGGTTTTACGGGTGTTTCGCGAGCACGAGTTTTATCCTGGTTCGATGATTGCCCGGTTTTTGCGGGATTGGCCAGCGTCAGGCGATGATTTTCCAACCTGTTCGAAATGAGTTTTGGAAACAAGTTCTAGGGGAGTTGGAGTTATTTCGGGACGCGTGAGCTGATGGAGTAGTTTGATGGAGATTTATCTTTGTACGGGGTAAACGTATAGGTAAACGTATATTCCTCGTGTGATCGTTCAACGTTGATTTTGTTAAATCACGATTGAATAGCTCTGTTAATCGCATGAATGATATAAGTTATATTCGGGGGTTGTATTAATTTATCTTTGAAACTTCACGTGTATACTACCGATCTCATCCTTCGATTTCCCCGCAATCCATCCTGAACGTTGCTCCAATAATTTCGTGTATCGGTTCCCCATTACACGGTTCCTGAATCGTTGCCGTATCAATCTGAAAAAACAAAATCGAAGAGAATAGAAGCGATGCACACAGGACTCCGTCGGGTTTATCTCGAAGCTCGGCTCATCGGCTCCTCTGCTTCATGCATCGATGTCCTTTATCGACTGTTCGGCATGTCCCGTGAACATTACCTCCCGGTTGATTGATATACAAAGTTGACAAAGTGCGCGACGTCGGTTGTCTACGTGTCGTCGTCGTCGTCGTCGTCGTCGTCGAGGTAATGGCGCGGCAACCGTATCTCGCCATTGTACCCCCTGCCGTGTACCTCTACGTTCCGTATCTTTCTGGAAAAGGAATCCGTGGATCATCCGTGAGGATGTTCCTGTAATTTACGGCACAGAATCGTTTCCTTCGAAACAGGCAAAGCTAAATTTTCAATTGACAATTGGAAGCTTTTATTCTCCAAGGTATTGAATCATGGGGGTTGATAGTTGACGAGGAAATTTTTCTTTCAATTTTTCTTGTCATTTTACAACGAATAAATTAGAAACTGTTTTTTTTTTTTAATATCGAACCACAATACCGAGTAACTAATACTATTTCTTTGAATCGAACCACGCTACATAACAAGCACGTATCGAACCACGATCTAGAAACCGAATTGCGTCTAAAGGAAAAACCCGATGGTTATGACGCCTCGATATTTTCCTACTTAACGATCCTCAAAATTTACGCCGCTTTATCAACGATCTCGTGTCGCAACACATCTTCGCACACACATACACAGACACTAATACAATTTCGAAGCAGCGTTTAACTATACAGAATTGGTACACATACACGTGTCTTCTCGCGACCCGGTTCTTTCTCGGCTCGGCCCTGCGCGAAACGAGAGAAATAAGAGAGGGAGAGACGCAGCATTTCCTTATCTCCCGTAACGACTGCTCGTTATTAATCGGCGCGCGCTGTTCGAGATACCGAACCCCTCCGCCGTCCCTCACACCCCCGCTGTCTTGCACCATGCCCCCTTCGGATCGCACACTTCCATCAGGTTGCTGAGTATGCGTTTACTTGTGTGTGTGTGAGCTGCGGATACGTGCTGCTGCAACGCGTGTAATAACGCGAGGAAACGTAGAGTAGCTATTGGGGATATTTCTTTGGGGGTTGATCCGGGTCGAATCTCCGTTAGCCATCGTTGGTGATTAATATTCGTTTGGTAGAAAAAAAAATAGCATAAAACTGAAATTTTTTGTTACGTAGATTAATGAATCGTGGTGGTATCAATAATACAAAAGTGTTTCCGCGTTGATATTTGCAGCGTCGACCCTTTTTAGTTAAATCGAAAACAGTGCTGAAATAATGAAAGGTAGTGTACGCGCAATACGTAAAGCGTTAACAAAAGTAAGAAGCTTCCACCCTCTCTCCGAGCTCCTTACCCCTCTTCTCGCACAGCTATTTCCGTATCGACTCGCGATACCGGTGAATTCGGCAATGCATGTGCGTCCCGCCGTTCGTACACAGGATGATTTATTATTTTTATCTCGCCACGGTTCCTCGCCGAGGCTACCACCAAGCAGGCGACGAAGAAAGATGTCCTGATCGAGGGAGAATCATTTTGCCCGATGAAATTCGAAACTGGCTACAGAACTTTTACGGAATATCACAATTTTACGAACCATACAAAACCCACCCTCTCTAAAAAAAAAAAGGTACGCCTTATGAAATTCAGCAACAACTTGCTGATACATAGAAAGTAATTATGCTACAATTTTCATCGATCAACCATCGAAATCGTCGAAAAGTCAGAAAAGGGTAATCAAAATGGAGTCGTCGGGAAGCACAATGCAGTTCGCGGAAGCTGTAATCATTCTGAATCGCTTAGTAGCGAACAGTTAAACCCGATTGCGTCGCATTAGCGTCCGTGACTGGAGGAAAACGTACGGTGGCGTGCAAAAGTAGCCGATAAGTCGTCGGCGGTCGTCGATTCGGCAGGGGGTGGCTTGTACGGTTATCTCTCAGACATGCCTCGCAATCGGCGCGCCCGTTCTAACTAACTGCTCGATGAAAAGCTCGTCTCGAATCCTGGACGTATTTTTCTATCGTCCATGGCTAGGGGTGAGAGGTAAAACGTTCGATAACGCGCGAAATATAACCCTTTATGGAGGTGCGCTCATTAAAATGGTGCCAGGAACGTGAATTACAAGCGGGGGTAGCGATTTCGAGGAGAAAATCGGAGGTGGCTCGCGGTAAGATCCGTGAAATTATTGGACACCGGCTGGTATCAATAATCGATTAATATCGCTGGTTAAATACGATCCCCGCGGCATTACTGGCCGATAAGTCGTCGATAATTCTGGCAGAAGCAGTCGCGGAACCGTTAACTAACGACTCGATGAAAAGCTCGTTGCCGAAGCTGGATCTTTCTCTACTGGATGGGCCCTTGGATAGATATTAGGGGCTGTGGCTAAATTCGCCGTCTGATCGCTAAGAAATTACCTGGGAATGTGAGAATCCTGGCAGCCACCATTTCTCTTGGAACTCTACCACGTTTTACCTTGTATTATTCTTTTATAGCGACGTAAACTACGGAGCTTCCCAATTTTAACCATTTGCGCTCTATCGGAGCCGCTATGGCGAATTCTTAATTTGCTTCAAAAGTTAGGTTTTAAGTTAAATTTCGTATTTTCGTCAATTCACATATTTTGTTGTTTTAAATTGAAGCAAACGAACGAAAGAAATAAAAATCGTAAACATTTGTAACATTCTTCTTTTTTTAAAACAACACTTCAAGTTACAAAGCGTTAATACCATCACCTCTGAAAATTCTAAAGAAATACTCGGTCTAGATACTCTGTACTAAATTTCTTTATTATAATTTCTACCCCAGAATATCAACTCAGATATCGAGAACAGAACCACCCCGTTGGAAGTAAAAAATCAAAGTAGTCGACTCGTTTCGAGTAATCAATAACCGATAACCGATACATTATCAACTCGTTCTCGTAGAAGGCGGCAGAGAAGGCAGCCATGAAGGGCTAGCAACTCATCTCCGTGTTAGCCAACTGAGAGAGAGAGAGAGAGAGAGAGAGAGAGAGAGTCTCCCGTTCGACAGGGGATGTTCGGAGGTTCCGATTTACACAAGTATATTGAATTTATTGAGATGAGCCTAGGGATAGCGGCCAAGAGGATATTAGCTGCCTACCAACCGCCCCGACGTTTCATACGATCCGTCCTCCCCCGTTCGCGTCGCGTTTCAACCTCCCAACACACCTTCCACCCTCTCTCTGGTGTTGAGACGAGCCCACCTCCGCTCGTCTCGCGCATTTATTAAGATCGCCGAGCTGATTTATGCCAGCCCGATAGGGAGGCGACCGACGACGGAGGGGTGGGTTTTCAACGCGATTCAAAGCAAATCTAATATCGTCTCGGGCGTCGATTATCGGTCGAGGCTGAGATGAGGTCACAATCCAAGCAACTCGGCGATTGAATTTAGCTGAATATTCGCTTGCCGTGGTTCATTGGTGGATTTCAATGCGTTTAGGATGCGTTGAAGCGTTTGGAACGAAGGGGTGGTTATTTATGGTTACGGCTTGTACGTGGACATACGTTAATGTATACGTTACAATTCGGTAAATTTTTGATTTGAAATATTTTAAATTCTTAAAAAGAAATCATCCCTTATGAACACCCCCAAATTTAATAACAATATATATTTTTCTAACATATTTTCTGTTTTCTTTCTGTTACAGGTAAGTCGGAACTCACCGCCTATAATTTGTTCCACCTTATCGTAAGTCAGACATTAATATCCAGATTAACGATCTCCACCCCGCTCTTAAGAATAAATAGAAAAAAAGAACACGATCTTCCGCTAAGTCGAATAAACCAACCGATCCTGTTGCGTCGCGGTGCAATTCCATTGGATTTTATCTGGTCGATTTTTCGTGGCTGACCGACGCGAGGCGTCGACGTCGCGACGATCCTCAGGGGTAATCGGTGGTGGCAGCACGAAGAGCGCTGCGGATTCTGCGGCTCTGCGAGCGCGATTCGAGCTATCCTTATCTTCGGCGACCAGCCGTGGTTCTACAACTTAACCCTTCCAAGGCAACAAGGCGCAGAGATTACCTTTGCGAGCCCGTCCCGCTTTCTCGCTTCCTTTCCTACCCGCGACCTGTCTCGCTCTGAATCTTCTGACGCGGATACGTTACACTTTTCGACCCTGCTTCAAAATTTTAGGAATTCTCGAATGCTTTGATGGCTAAATGCTAATCCAATTCTTATCGCTGTATCACTGTTCTTTTAATATCGCGGTTACGGGGGTTGAAATAATTTTAATCGCGGTTTAAGGGCGTAGAATTTTTCTCGTTCTCCACGTCGCGGAAGGTTTGATATCCGAAACGGGGCTGCCAGCGATAGAGATCGAAATAAATTCTGGTATCGACGCAAGCTTGATCGGGGAAATGTATTTCTCTGGCATCCTGTCGCGGCTAGAAGGAGGGATGCACGCGTGATTGAAAAGGAGTTTCGGTGACAAGGAGCTGCCGACGTTCGATAAGCCGCCGGATAAGCGAGCAGTGACGAATATAAATATGAAAACCGAGTGGAAGAAACCCTCGACAACCTTTCTTCTTTTTGCATAAAATTTCTATTTCAACCCCTTTCGAATGTTTACTTTTTAATCGGACGATCGTCGGTAAAACTTACCTCTACGAGAGGAATACGTTGAAACAATCGCACCTCAAATGTGGAACACATCGGGTTATCGAAATCGTACTTGAGAAAACTCTCTCGATGGTTAGTTAAAGCCCCACAGTCCCATTCGCGGAGTCGGCAACACGGAGGGCACGGATATTCGGACGCGTGGGGGTGGTATTTAGATATTCTAATGGCCGCCTGATAACAAGACGCCACGGCGCACGAGATAAAGACGACGCCCCCGTCGAGGACGCGACGCTGCGCGTCGCTGATAACGCGGAGCCCTGCTCGTTGTTTACGTATACGACGTTACATGCACGTTAAGGTATATCTTCGAGTAATACGGTGTGCGTGCACACGTGCATGAAGCCGTGGCCGCGATTATTGGTGCAGCGAATATTAATGAAATGATTACAGCCGAACGACTCCGGGGACGAGCGGTGAAAAAGCCGACGCGATGCTTGCTCGAGGAATTCAGGTCGTTTCCGCTGCAAAATTTGATGGATACTCGAAGGGTCGTATCTGGATAGATCGATGATTGATTGTGAGGAGACAGGATAATGCGGTGACCACGATATATAAAGATCAATCGGTAATTTAAATAGTTGACGCTTAACGCTTCGTAATATCTTACTCATATTTTATAAACTATTAATGGTACAATTTTGAGTATTTCAATATTATGTATTTTTCCAAAATATCTTTTTTCTTCGACAAAAATAGGTATACTTTAATCGTCGGTAGTTTTAACGTTACTGCAAAAGGATAGTTGTGAAACCGAATCGATCCAAACCTTCAGATACCAAAGATTATTTGAAAAGCATGCAAGCACTAAAGTCACCAAGATATCACGCGTAATACTAGAAACTATCTACGAGCCATTTTATTTTATCATCTACACCTTGAAACAACCCCCGAGACACCGAAACAGCCTCCATTACGATCCTCTAAAATTGAATAACCCGCTGGAGCGTGACCACGCCAATCTGAGATAGGAATCTTCCGGTGACACTCGGCTGCAACCAGCGATAAGAAGGCTATCCCGCGGCGATAGCGATCGTAAAGTGGCGCATGGGCTATCCGGGTAACGTTCGACTTTTCCAGGGTTTCGTCGCGGGTCTTATCGGGCCCGGTTCGTGGCCACGGTGAAGAAATCGTCGCGACGCTATCGAGGTGCCCCGTAGAACTCGCGAGAGAGCTTCTCTGATTACCAATGGCGATCGTCCACCCGCGATCCAGTTACCGGTGTGTATCCGGCGTGTTGTCCGAGTCACGAGAGGAGAGACTGGCAAACCGGACGCGCAGGATCTGTTTGACCGGTCGACAAAGGAGCCTGGATTAAGCCTCCGTGCACACCCACGTGCGAGCGAACGAGCAGCGTGCGCACACGCTCAAGGCACACGGAATAAAGTCGTGGCTGGAACGTGTTGAACGTTATCCCCGGCCCGGTGTCCGGCCGTAGATATGTTAATCAGCCACGCTGGTGCAAAGCGATCCTCGAGGCTTGGACGATAGTTGCGTGCCTGGCATCCCGAACTTCGTCGACTATAATTATAAATCAGCCTCCCTTATGCTAATGTCTCTGTCTCCGAGAGTCTGCTTTCGGCTGGTTGCAGAACTGCTCGCAAGCGCACCGCGAACAGACAGAGAGAAAGAGACGGAGAACGCGTGTCTGTATAAGTCGATCTCCAATTAGGCCGCGATACGCGAGTTCGGGAGTTACGAGTCGCGGGCTTGAGATATCGCGCCAAGCGCGAGAGGGTTCTGAAAGTGCGTTTGAGATTCTTGTTGGTTGTTTCGTGAATGCTGATGGTTGTGCGAGTAAGTTGGTGGAATTTGATTCGCTTCCGGGTTTTAGGGAATTGGACGATGCTTAGAGATTCTTGTTGGTGCTTTTTTTGGAATTGGTTCATTCGTTCAGGTATAAAAAGAGTATTATCGACCCTAAAAGATGATAAAATTAATCACTCAACGATCACATCCTAACAAGTTCATAGAAATCGAACAACTTCGCACCTCCGTAGCCTGATCTATCTTTCGATCGTCATTAGACATCATCACGGTGATCCTTCAGGGGTAAAATTGGTCCCGGTAGTCGTCTCCGGAACAGAGAGTGCAAGCAGGAGATGGTCGACAGCGAAGAGAGCTCGCGCGGGGGATGGTAGCGGTAACCGTAGGGGTGGCTCGACAGCCGAAGCTATGCGGATCTGGCTTATCTCGAACTCGCAGACGCGTCGCAATCGATATATCTCGCGGAGGCTTCTCTCGATAGGTGACTACCCTGGCGACATCCGCGCGTAGAACGCCCGCGCGAAGCTTTCTCGCTCTTTGCTCGCGCTAGTGCGAGCGAGAACATCTTCTACGCGCTAGCGTGTGTGTCTATGTGTAATTGTGTGCGTGGAGACGCAGACACGGGGTGCCCTGGCTCGTCCCCTGGCCTCGAACCGCTGCAGAAAAGATCAATTTTAGATTCGCAGCGATTTATAACTTCCTCTAATATGGCATCGATATGATCTCTCTTCCTAGTCACCCTCTGTCTGTCTCTGTTTTCTCCAACCCCTTTTCTTTTCTCTCTTTCTCCCTCTCCGACGATTTTACTCATCTCTGTTGCTCTATCTCTCTGTCGCTGGCACCTCGTGGATCTTCGAGGACCGCTTTCCGCGCGAGCGAGCCGGTATTCGGATCCTCTTCGTGGATTATTTGTTTCCATATTCCGGGGGCGTCGAGTTAGGCCGAGCGGCGGATTCACTAGCTGAAAATGGCTTTCATTCGCCGGATTTGCCCCCGTTCGGGGATTCCTTCGGCTGAAATCCTTGGACCAGCTGACTGCAGAAATAGATCGCGGAATCGAATATAGGATGGGATGGTGAAGGGATAGAGCGGAAGAGGGTTGGGGCGTCACGCGAAGGATTTCCATCTTTCCCCTTTGGGTCCATTTCTACGTACCCTTCTCGATGATCGCGTTTCAATTGGATGTTCTTCGTGGAGCTTTTATCAATCTCGTGTTTCGATGTAACTGAATTGGAATCGAACGGTGAATAAAAATGTTAAAAATTGGTTTACTCGAAAAATAAGCATCTTAATTTTTTAAACCAATTTTTATACCATTCATGGAACACCGGATTAAGTCTCGATATTAATTCCGCAAACCCTGTGATCGTTCGATGCAATGCCAGTTTAATAAAAAGAAAGGAAACGATACAAATGGAGCAAAGACGAAAGAAGCGATCGCGCGAAAAAGGAAACGACCGAAATCCATGGAAGAAGAAAGAGTGGCAATCGTTATCGGTATCGGGCATCGTCGTAATCTCGTGACAAAGAATTTCATTCGATGAGAACGCAAGAGGGAACGAGGGTCCGCTCGGTTTAAATTAATTTGGGACTCGAAACCGAGAGACCTGTCCGGTTGCGTTGTGGACCCGACTACAACTTAATTGGACGCAGAAACTGGTCCTTCGGGGAGCGAAACGGTTCGCGGGCAGGAAGGAAGGATCCGGGCATGCGCCTCGGAAGAAGAGAATTTTAATTGGCGGCAATTTGTCGAGTCCTCGAGAGGGTGGAATCCCCCGGGATCGAGCCGGCTACTTAGCTTCAGCCGAATGACCACTTTGTACGCCGTCAGACCAGTCGTTTTGAAGGGTTCCAGCAACGTTGTTCGTTCCATCGCGATGTCCCACGTTTCCTTGCCAATCTTTCTTCTTTTTTTGTCCCCTCGTGAGATGTATTCGAGATCTTTTTGCCTTCTTTCAACTGACATTGCGAGATGATCATTGCACACGACACAGAAGATATTGCGATGCCTCAAATCGATTTTATTCATCTGAAAATGGTGCTCGGAGTATATTCCAAGGTTTTTTTCTTTCGTTAAATTCAATATTTTTTTTTTACGCTCGATATATTTTAACGCGTTGAGCGCTACGCCGATTTTGATCAATTTTCGGTTAGATTGTGAGCTACGGTACGAGTTGAAAAACATTTGGTCGAAAAATAGCGATGGATTTGAAAAATAAAAATTATAAAATCCTGGAAAGGAATCGATTCGTTTCAATTTCTTTGATACAGATAGGTCTCTTTTATTCGTTGGTAGTTGTACCATTAAGAATCGTACGCAACACCCTCGATTTTGGGACGTTCGTTGACAAAAGAACCAGCAAGATCATCCCGATAGCGATCTCCGACGCCCGGTCGGCTCATTATATTCCACGGATGACTCCGTGGCTCGGTCACGACGTCGCGACGACTTCCAGCAGGACGACGATCCATCACGTTTTCACGCGAATTCTGTGCACGATCGCGTCGCAGCGTGCAATTAATGCCCGGCTACCAACAGTCGAACTCGACGATGACAACCTACTCTCTCCTCCCGCTCTTTCTCCAATTTTTTTTCTCCTTTTTTTCTCTCCGAAACACGCCAAATTTCGCATTATTCCGCGCGTATGCAATTACCGTAACAGAGTTCCGCGATCGCAACCATTTTCACCTTCTTCCGAGAAAGACGTTGCTCTCGTCTTAATTATTAATTTATTCACACGGCCAGGGGATAATTTATTCGAACGCGAACCGATCCCGGTTTAATCGTTTCGTGCGAGCTTCCTTCGTTCGGCACGTTTTCTGTTTTAAAATATTTTGTCCCCGTTCGGCGAGCGTGTAGTTTATTGACCGAGCAAATTTACAGAGGCAAATTTCGGCGCGGGACGTCGGCGGAGCCGCGTTTTAGCGCGGCCGGGGCCCCGTTTAATGGAGATGCATGCGCGTATGCAAATCCGTAATTGAATATCGAAGACTGGGCGGTTCGCGTAAGTTAAACGCCACTTTTCGCTAACCGCGCCGGATCCGCCGCTTTAAATTTTGCGTCGTTTTGCCGAACGTGTTCATTACGTGGCCCCCAGTTTCTATTTTCTCTTCTTTTTCTTCTTTCTCTTCTTTTTTCCCTTGTTCCTTGGAAAAGAATATCTGAAAATACGACAAAGTTGCAGTTTCTTGGTCGATAGACGTAGAAGTAAACCGAGTTGATTTATCGAAAACTCGCTAGATTTTCTATAAAAATGTTTTAAGCGAGGAAAACAGTTAGGTTCGATTGTCAAACAACGGTAAAAGGAACAGAAACGTAGGGTTAACTAAACGAAAAGATATCTGACAAACCGCGAGTACATAAGCGGATACAAATGAGCTTTTCTTAGCTACTTCGGCACGGAATTGGCTCGTTTATGGCCGCTTTTGAAATACGCACTGGAGCTTGATCGCGGTTACAATCAGTCGCATTAAAATCTTACCGATTCGCAGGCTGTGTTGCGAAATTACAACATTGCACGCTTGCATGCCATTAAAACGGTTTCAATTGGAAAAAAAGGTAACCTTTGTTCGCCGTCGAACTTAAAAACTCGTAATTCCTTGAACACGTAGGTACACGAACTCTGTATCCTTCCACGGATCGGCGACAAAACTTGACAAAGTGTCAGCAAAGTTTCTTGGAATGCCCTGCAGCGGAGAATCTCGCGTAACTCGTAAATAAGGTCCAGAGTGCGAATTAACCGTAGACTTTCCCAAACACAACGACTATAATTAGCGTGAAAAAAATTGGAGACGATCCGGGTAACGCATCCGAAATGGCCAGTGTCTCTTACACCGTCCAATTATTCCCCATTACTCGCGCCTCTGAGCAACATCTCGGTGTCTCGTACCCTCTGCTTTCGCGTCGTTACGATAAAGAGTAGGATTCGCGTGATCACCGTTCCGCCGTGACAATCCTTCGTTAATAAATTCATAGGACCCTTTAACGGTGAGTTGAAGGAAGAGGAGAAGGATCGGTACGGCGAAAAAGAGGCGACCCGTTTCTCGCGTGCACGCTCGCGGCCCCGCATGCGACCGGCACACCGATCGGTATTCATTACGTTAATATCACGTCATCTGTGGCATATCCTGTAATCAAGCGGCTCGCGCCGGTCCGGTCTCTTGGCTGACCACCCCCTGGAGCGAAGAGCTGGCAAGCTCGCGGGCCCGGTGTGTTATTAGAAGAGCATCCGGCGATGGCCAGCGAAGGCAGACCGAGTAATACGGGTAGTAAGGCTCATTGAGATTTATGGTGGACCGTCTTCTAACCGCACCTGCTCGTTACGCCTCGCGTTGCTAAACGCCTCGGTCTCGTCGTTACACCTTTTAGTTAGGGTGGCTGGCAGGCTGGTGGGTTGGTTAGGTTCTGCTTCAACCTGCAACCTGCAAATTTTATCGGTATAATGATATTAAAGTCTGGTTAATAAATTAAGTTTCCAAACGTCGCGACAGGAAATATGAACGTTGGATACGTCTCTTATAAACGGAACGGTCGCCACGAGGAGCATTTAATATTTTTTATTCCGATTTAAGGAAATATGTAAGATGTTGATATCGAAGACAAACAATGAAGGTTCTTTAGAAGAGGAAGGTTGAACGTAAAGTGCTACAGCGTCTTATTCTTTAAACTAATTATAGTTTCCGGGCACATAGCAATGATCCATAAGCAAACGTTTGACTTAGAAAATTTCTCGCGACATCCCCAATCTGTGAACCATATATAAACTGTATCCCGACGAAAAAGCAGCACGGCGCGGCACTTATCGCGTACGATACGAATCTCTGTATCCTCGAGGCACCCTAGCGTTTCTCTATTTCGATACCGCTCACGGAGACCTCGGGGAGGAGGATGCAAAGGACGCGTGCTCGCGTCGAGTAATAACTCGTCGATAACTAATGGGCTGGGAATGCGAAAAAAATGAACGCACACCGAGACGATGGTCGCTGCAGAAAGGAAAACGCAAAGTCCTCCTCCACCAAACATGGTAGGTTGTTCCATCCTGATCTCTGTCGCCGCGAGCCGAGGCGAAACTGTCCTGAACTCTCGTCCGCTCTTTCTTTCTCCGCGGGAAGCGCGACAGATGCGGGAACTCTGATATACGCGCGCGTAGTTCGAGAGGGTTGCGCGTTTCAGGTGTATCTTGGTAACGTGGATACGGTTTATACGGTTTATACGGATTATACGGCTTATACGAGTCATGGTTGCTCATAAATAGTTGATTTTGCGCCGCTCTCGATCCCACTGATCGCGGTCAACGAGTTTTCAGCGTACGGCGGAATTGTTTATGGAAACGACGACGGACATGAATGCTTTTCTTGATGAATTTTCAGGTTTATCGAAGGTATAGGTACCGTGCGTTGCTGGAAAGATGACGAGTGGAAAGAATGCGGGTCTGATTGGTTAAGATGTAAATAGATCCACCTTCTTTTGACACAATAATTATAAATAATTATAAAGACAGGGCACGTGAATTTTTGTTATTCGCCGAAACAATAGTATCTACGCGTTACGGATGAAAAACTACCGCGAACAGACGAAGCGAGCGGAGTACTTAACGCGAAACGCGAACATTAACTTCCTATTAAAATGGAACAACCACCTAAGTTGCGCGAAAAAATAAGAAAACCTATTTCAACCCTTGGAAATGCTCGAGTCCTCGGAAGGAAAATAACGAAGAGGTTTCACGGGTCGCGAGAAACACAGGTTAGGTCCGTCCAGGTGGTGCATGGATAATTGGCAAGAGGTTGCGCGTCCGCCATGCAGGCTGCTGCATCGAGGAAGAGGAAGGAGAGAAGGCGAGAAGCGCGGCTCGAAGAAGAGGAAGAGAGAACGGAATCGACAAGGATCTTCCGATCCTGGCGACGGTTCGAAGGCCTCCTCTTGGCCAGGCCTGATCTATGAATGGGACCAGGCATCGGAGGAGGTCGTCGGTGCCGATTGGTCGAGACTGGTACCACTCTGGTACCACATCGACCAATCGTTCGTTGGTCTCTCTCCTCTCTCTGAGTCGCCTTCGTATCAAGATACAGCCGGGCCACCTCCTCTTCCGTCTTCTTTTTGCTCTTTTGCCCCTTTCCCCCTTTTCTTTCCTCGCCTGTTCTTCCTCCGTTTTTATCTTTCGGCCCGATGTTCCTCTTTGCTTGGTTACCTCGCTGCCTCGACTGCTCGTGAGCCCCTTCCGCGCTCCGATGATCGTCGATGAAACGATTAGGGGTTGAAGCGTAGCGGGAGTGTGTTTCGCAGCGAACCGGCGTGGCAAGATTAATTTCGAGTACGAGAGGGTTGGTTCGGTTAACTCGAAATTGGTTCCGGAGTCTTGGCCGTGTATATTTCTTTGTAGAAATTTTGTAATTTGTTCTTTATTAAAATAATTAATAAGTGGGCTTGTAATTTAAATTATTTGCTCTGGTTTTTCATATTATTTTATTTATATTTTGATATTTTAGTAGTTCACCATTCTTTCCTCGATCATCAAAAATCAATTTACTTCAAATATGCTCAAAATTTCGATCTAAATTTCAATGCAAAGCTTTTCTAAGTTGCATACGATTCATAATTGAGTATCGCAGATCCGTTCATCGCTCTCATCGTTGTACTTCACGCTCGTTACACGACTCTTCTCGCGATAATGAATTTATCGTACTCTTCCTCGACCTCCCGATCCACCTTCGAATCTTCCCTCTTCCCCTTCGACTCTCCTCTCCGCAAGCCGTACTTTTCTTCGCCGAGGATGATGCGAATCCCTCGACTTCGCGTGAGCATTGTTTGGAAATACGCGGCTGATCAGCGCCGATATACGAGGCGGTTTCACCCTCTCCCCCTGGCGAGGCTGCTCGATTTTTGCTCGTTCGTCCTCCCTTTTTCGTTTGCGTGCCTCGATCTCCGGCTGGATCGTATCCGTAACGCGTGCACACGCCTCGTCTTGTACGCAATTTGTTCCCTTCGATGGAAGAACGCAGCGTTCCACGGCGCTGGATTTCTTCTCTCCGCCTTTTTTCCCTTCGAGACGGCTTTTTTTCTTCCTTCCTTTCGTTTCCTCTCTTCGGTCTCGCAAGAATCGCGATGGAATCGCCGGCGTAACACAAATACTCGACGATGGGCAATTTCTTCTATGGGTGCTTTATCCTCGCGTTTGGTAGATCTTATGGTGAAGGGTTACCAGGTAACGATGAATTCTCCGGTTTGGTTGGTGAATTTCTTTTTAAAGGATAAAGGATTAATTAATTACCGTGTCATTTATTCTATTTATATGTATCTAGAAAAATCCAAAAAGTAAAATATCCTGTTCTCCCTGGATATATTTTGTCAATAATATATTTAGTAATGATCCAACACCAAGTGCCTCAAAAATACTTAAAAAAAGGAGCACAATTGAGTTCTCACAAGTTTTCTCCGCGTTCTCCCTCGTTACTCAACCGCTTTCACACGATTCTTGGACGATGCAGGAATCTTGAGAGGAGTGGCGGATGCTTCGAGTTCCGCGGTGTCGCGGATTCTCCTCTCCCACGTTGCGTCAAAGAGAGGAGAACCTTTTCTCGAGTCTCTTCTTCTCTACGTGGCTCGCCTCGAAAGAACAGGGAGGCCCTTTTCTTCGTCCTTTCTCTGTGTTGGCGAAGGCGAGCCACGGCGATAACGAGGCTACGAGAGTAAATTTGCTGCCATTAGTCGCGTGAAAATAAAGGACGAGGGAGATATTAAATTAGCTGCTCGTCGGTTCGCGTGTCTTCCCGGGGCAGTGCTTCTCGAAAATGAGCCCCGAGTGTCTATTTGTTTCTCGTTCGATACTGTGCAATTTGCTCGCGTGGCTATCGTCTGAAAGCGTCGCGCGATCAGGCATTCGTCGCTTCGATTCGATCTTTGAAACTATGAAACGTGGTAAAAATTTACCGTGAAAACGGTGACAAGCTTTTGTTGGATTTCGCGGAATATCGGTTTAATTGTACAGGACTTTGTTCTCTGCTCTTTTTTAGGTCTTTCCTTCGTATCGTAATTAAAGCACTGGTTTCAGATATATTCGAGGTTTTGATAAAATGAAGCGGAATAGAATATCAGACGTATTCTAGATACTTCAATAGTAATAATTGCACGTTTCATCGCGTGTCATCGATACGATTCGCGTAAATTCGACAAAATTATTGAACGCATTCTAACAACGATACAGCAAGTCATCTAAATATTTTTATTCAGTATTCCGTAACTTGTATCTTCGATACGATAATTTAAAATTACGAAATAACCAAAGTACCGCGAAAAGGCTAACTAAAACCTGTACCAACTGCACCCACAAAAATCTATCGATTACTCTATCAATCCTCCCAAAACAGGAATACTGCGAAACCTACCAAAGCACCACGGATGTAGATCAATCGCGTCCACGCGTCGCGTCGTATCAATCGATCGTTGGTCGCAGAAACTAAACGCAGCGGTGTTTAACGATCCTTCTCTTATACGTAGGAGAGAAGGAGCAACGAGAAGTCCTAGGCTAAAGCCGAACAAGACCAATCGGGGCACAATTAAAAAAAACAAGGAGAAAAAAAGAAAAAAGCGAAAAAGAGAGGCAAAGGAACAAGGCGCGCGGCTTGCTACGAGGTCCTAGATGACCTCGAACAGAGGATCGAGCTCGATCTCCGAAAGATCTCTTTCTTTCTCTCTCTCCACTTCTCCTCATGGTTCAGCGACTAACGAGACGTTTTCCCTGCGGTGGATTTATCGTCGAGTTCGCCGAGACATCGGTCGAAGAGCACAGCGAAACCGGCGATTCGCACGTCGCGGACCCGTTTCTCGCGCTAATCGTTGCCTGGTCGACACCGATCCCGCGATCGGCATCCACGCATTCCCTTCAAAGGGTATCCCCTTTGACGTGGCCACGTCACAGTCGACGCTGTGGACGAGGACGGAACGGAAAGTCCCTGGCATTTCGTTTCTAACCGACTCTGGTTATCTGCGTTTTTTATCCGCTCGCGATTGGGTTAGGCTTCAGGCTGTGGTTTCAGTACGTGTATGGCTGGGAGTTATCGGTTTCTCGGTTCTGCGTGTCGCATGGTGTGTACGCGTTGCGCTTGGACTATGAAGAAATTGTAGGGGAATTCGTAGAATCGAGTTAGAAAATGTCGCAACGATGGAAAATTTTCTTTTTTAAGGACTCGTCGATAGCTCTGTTTAAGATCCAGAAATGGTTGAAGGGAAAACTCGAAGAAGGGATAACAGGCGTGAGAAAAATCTGATGTGGAAAAAAAAAGATAAAGGAATTTAAAAAAAAGGTAAAACGGTGAAAAAAGAAAAAAGAACAAGTACTTTGCGCGGAGGGTTGCAAAAGGATAGGGGGTTGAGGGTGGTGGTCGTCGAAGGTAGCGGGCGAGCAGTAAAGTGGCCGAGTCAAAGGGATCGTAATCGGGCAGCGCGAAAAAGCGGCTGCAAGTAAAAAGAATAATAATCTCCCGGTGGAAAGGCGGCCGGCTTGGTTTTCTAGAGGCGAGGAATGGCAGTTGGGGAGCGTGGCGTGATAACCCTTTCGTTATCGGGGGTTGAATAGGGGGCGGTGGGAGCTTAGCAGCGGACCAGGCGATTCCAGACCCTGATAACGGGCCGATGTCTGATAAACTCACACTCTACATTATAATACACAGCACGGGCTGCCAGACCTCTGTTGTTGCTGCTGCTGCTGCTGGTGCTTTGCTGCTGCTGCTGCTGCTGCTGCTGCTGCTGCTGGTGATGGCTTTCTCGATGGGGATGAATGAAAAGGGTTGTACCGGGTGATTAAAAAGCACCAGAAAATTGCGCTCTTTTTCTAAATAAATTATTCCGATACGCGGTCTACACGCTCAACGATTTAGTCGCGTTAAAAACATTTTTTCACATCTCCGATCGTTCAACCCTTAAAGGTCGAAGAAAACTCTATCGATCGAAATAGATGAATTCACCCTGTCGCGTTACAAAATTTTTCTCGTCGATTTCGTTCTTCGAATCTTTGTCGGAACGTTTGAAAACACGAAAAGAGGTCAGGACTACGAAGACCAAATTCGATGTTCGATTCTAGAGGGGGAAATCCCGCGAAACGGGACGGGTGGATTCACGACGCACACGGATTCGTGACTCGTTTCAACGGACACAGGAACACAAACCAGGTTACCGCGAGTTTCCAGCGGGAGGGTTTTGCGGAGAGAAACTCGAACGCTGGACCCGTTTGATAACGGCTGCCAGCCACCACGTATCTTGGACCCTGCAGGCTTTATTATAAACCTCCTCCTTCACCGGCTCCGCCAACCCCTTCTTCTTCCTTCTTCGACCAGAGTTCTCTCTGTCTCTCTCTCTCTCTCTCGGTTCTACCCCGACTCTCTTCCGCCTCGAATTACGAGTATAATCCTGTAAATAGAAAACAAGATAAGGTAGGCAAATGCTTTCAACGAGCGCTTAAATCAGCCACGCCGACGGAAACGATGATGATGTCAGTGAATTTTAGCCCTGCTCCGCGACACCCTACGAATATCCCTTTATCGCGTTGTATAAATTCGTCGGCGAGAAATTTTAATTTTCTTTTCTTTACCTGTTATACGATTTTTTAATTCAAATCAGTCGAAAACGAATCTCCCGTTCTTATCGGAAGAAAAAACACGAGAAGAATTTCGCTAAAGATATTAGAAATTGACGAAAAATACTTAAAATTAACAAGTACAGGGATAGGAAGAAGAAAGTAGAAAAGACATTTACAGAAAATCCTTCCAACAGAACTAGGAAGACCAAGGTTGAATGGTAGAAGAAGGAGAAGAGGAGAAAGAGGAGGCAGATGAGAAAGAAGGAGGTGTTGCAACTCTGTGTGCCTCTCGCGAGAAGGGCTATACGGTGGTGGGACCTCTTTATCGTGATCCCCGTCCTGTAGCTCAGCTCCTCATTAGCTCGGTCGCTCATCAATCACTCGTCCACGACCACCGTCTCGTAAAGTCTCGGCCCCCATATCGGCGCAACCTGGGTACCCTGGTTCGAGAGTTATCTTTCACCGCGGCCAAAGAAACAGAGAGAGGGGATGTCCGTTTCGTACGTACGTTCGTACGTCGGCCAACGTACACCAAAGTGTATCGCGAAGCCTCTTCCTCTCGTTCCTCGTTTCTCTTTCTCGAGATTCTTTTCACTTATTTTCTTTCTCCCGCTCTTTCCTCCTCTGCTTTGCCACCAATACTCTTCGTATGACTTTGGTCTCTCCTTTATCCGTTCATTGTCTTCTTATTTTCGTTCCTCGTTCCTCGTTCGATCTCTTTGCTCCGTCCTCTTCCTCTACGTAGAGGCTGAGTTGCCTCGGTCTTCGAAAAGAGATACGGTGTCCCAATATTTGGACCATGGATCGCGGGACCTGTCCCTTCTCCGGTTAGAGATTCGATCGACGGACCATTCCAGCGTCTTGCTTCCTTTCCCCACCGTCAGATCGATCGAGATATCGCAGCGAGAGGAGGACCAACCAGTCCGTACCGCGCTCTCGGTTGGTAGCTCACGGTTTCGCTTCGCGGGGCTACGAAATTCGTCTTCGTCCCTGTTTGATCGGCTCCCAGATCCGATTACGGCCAATTGCGATTTGTTTCTCATGCTTCGTAAAGAAATCGAAGTTTCTTTGAAAGCGTTTTTAAACGATCAGCTTTTTCGTTGGTCATTTAATTACGCGTGAAATAACGAATTGCTTTCGTAGAAATTTCGGTGGTATCAATTATTCGAGTTTGACGAAAATATGAACAACGTAAATAGCGAGGAATAATTCTTTTGAAAAAATTGAGAAAAGACAAAACCACCCCTACAGCCGAACAACTTTACGAAAGAAGTATGTTAAATTTCGTACCGATAACCAGCCACGAATGTTACACCGTGCACTGATGCACCATTATGAGATAGAACAAAGACGAAAAAAAAGAAAGAAAAAAAAGAGACAAGTCTCGGAAACGCAAAACGGAGAGCAAGTTTCAGTAAGTTTCTCCCCAAGTGCCGATACTCCTTAATCACGCTCTCGCGTTTCCTCTCTCGGTCTTGGGTTCAGCAACGGCCAACCAACCAGCATCTTCCCCGAAATACGTCCGAGACCTGGGGGAGAGCCGATTCTTCGTAGATACCAAAGTATCTTCTTGCCAGAGACGCGGTTAATCTTCGGTCGGGAGTTCTGGCCCTCATATAGCTCGATATTGTTTAACTTGCCTCGTTATCGCTAGATGCACTCTATAGCCATCTCTCCAGGGGTGGAAGATAGCGTGCACCTTCGAACGTCGTCCCTCCACACCGTGCCCCTCGCCGCCTCTTCGTCCCTCCTTCTCTGTCGAGTTGCCAAAGGAGTTGGGGGCCTGGAAGGGAGCTGCATCCAGCTGATAACACCTCCTGGGCTGATAACGAGCCGGCCAGGCTCTCGTCCTACGTACACTCCGAGCCCCTCAAGGCTCCCTTCTTGACTCCGTGTGTTTCTACGACGTCGCGAATTCCCTGCGAGCCTCTCACGGCTTCTTCTTCGCCACCACTGACACGGCGATGGGATTTTGCCGCGAGAATTCCTCCTCTCTGTGCGATTTCCACGCGAACAAATACTCTGTGACGAGATTTTGAAATGGTTTTTGAAGGGAACGGTTTTAAGGAAGGAAGAAGGAATTAGGATGAAACGAATAACGGGGGTATTGGAATTTTTTTAACAACTGTAGCAGTGCGCTATGATGCACCGATCAGATATATTCAGTCTCTGGGACATATGTGTTCCACCGACGGTGAAAGGGTTAAAAATATTTAAGTTCTCCTCTCTGCATGGAACCTGTTGGGGGAAGTATTTTTTTTTTTTTTAACATTAGGATTAATTTGTGAGAAAATTAGAGTCTACAGATCGCGTACAGCGAATCGATTTTATCCCTGCGAATCCTCTTATGCCAGATGGAACTTTAATTCAAACAAAGACTGGGAACGAAAGAAAAGAAGAGCAACGAAAGGGAATGAATGATAATGCTCCAATTGGAACGATTACAACTTCCCCGTACAATGCAGTTTAACCCTAGAGATCCGTGGAAGTGGAAGGGAATAGTGGTGAATGAGGGTCCCGGATTGAAATAATCCGCGAGAAAGTCGGCGAGTCACGCGAAATTCTTATCTGTCGATTAGGAAACTTTTTCAGCCGCGCGGCCTCGTCTAATCGTCGACTTTATCTTCCGCGAGGAAGAAACGGCCAGGGACCGTTTCTTCGGTCGTGTATACGTCGTGGAAAGGGAAAGGACAGCGAGAAAGAGGAAAGAGGAAAAGGGAACCGCGAGGAATCGAGGAAAGATGATCGTCTGGACGCCTGCGAGTTGGTCTTCGGCGTCGACGACGATAAGCAAACGCGTCGCGATGTTATCTGAAGCCTTCGGATTGCGTCTGGTGTTCATCGACTTTGCGTATGAAACGTAAAATGAACCAAGAGATATCTCGATAGCACGAGTCCTTCCAAAAATTATTTTCGTCAACGACGAAGGATGCTTTTCACCCTCGAAAGATTTCTGAACTGAAAAGAGCTCCTTTTATTTTTATTTTATTTTATTTTATGCTTGAAATATCGGAGAATTCGATTGATTTTTTACGGTCAACTTTATTGAATTTTTCTTTTGTTCGGTAACATCGGTTTACGTAAATATTCGTAAAAGAAAGAATAAAGGAAACCAGCGAAAAAGAGCGCGAGCAAAACCAGAATCTGCTTACAGCTCACGACACGTTCGCGATAAAACTTATCGATCCGATGGGAAACGAGGAGACGTCGATGGAAGCTTCGTGACCGTCGTGGTTCAACAAAGAAAATCGCTCTGTCCCATGGAATTTCATGGTGCACACCGTGAAATATTCGTGGCGCAGAGGTAGCAATTGCCGGCGATTACGGTATCTCTTGTAAGGGAAATAAAATTTCATTCCTCGATGGAATGCATTATCGTAAGGAACTGATGGAAGAACTCTCCGACGATGATTCATCGACCGACTATTTCTCGCTTCTATGCTCGTGCCAGATACGTGAAGATCTTGGCGCAAAACGATTAGAATCCTTCTCCGTGATTCCCTGGCATGGACGCAGCCAGGAGATATCGGTCGATTTATCGCTCTATTTTTGCGTCGCAACCTTGGATCATCGGTGTAGTTCCGTGATTGCGCTTGCGGGCGTAACGTATCGCAATCGAATCGTCGAGAACTTTGATATTCGAACTATCGTCGACTCGAGGTCGGATACATCGATAAGAAGACGAATTTTTAAAGAAGAAATTCATGTTTCATTTGAGAATTTTGGGACAAGTTTGAAAAATCTGATACTTATCCAAATGTTGCAACGGAGCATAGAATCTGTGCGTTCGATCGAAGTAAATTATTGTCGTTATCGGAAGTTCTCTTCAAAAAAATAGTAGCAATTTGATACATTTTCTCTCCGTCGTTTCCTTAAAATCATTTATCGCAGTCTCTCGGAGAGAGAAGACGCGTGACACGTACCTGGGTGCCATAAACCAGGAACCAGAAGGAACAATTAACGAGGCGGAGGAGTGAAGCGAGGCCCGTTTCCTTCGATTCTCCATTAGACTGACGGATGGGCCTCGATTAGGCTTTCCTGGATAACGAACAAGGCATCGCCTCTTGGCGAAGAAAAGGCCTCGTGCCGAAAAAGGAAAAGCAAGGAAGCACGGCGAAATCGAGACAACGAGTCGTCAACCAAAAAAAAAAAAAAAAAGAGTAAGATGGGAAAGAAAAAAGAAACAAACGAGACAGGGAACGAAAGGGGATAAGAGGAGTCGAAGAAGATTACTCTCTCTCTGACTCTTGCGAGACGAAGGAAAGAGACGGGGAGGGGGTTGAGACATAAAGCATAAGCAATAACGAGGCCCGGACTATCATCGACCTATCGGAAATAATTATTCTCGTTCTATCGAGGCAGCTCAAAGAGAAGAGAAAGAAGAAGAAGAAGAGGGTGGATACGAGCGAAAGGGAGCAGAAAGAGGGGAGTATAAGTAAGTATAAGTGACTTTGCCACACGGTCCTCAGATAATGCCAAGGGCCACCTTCCAGGAATTAGTATTTATTGTGACGCGATTCAGATAGCGGTCACGGTACGCCCCTGGCGTACCTGGGGCCCCCAGTCCCACGAATTATGGTTTTCAATATGATGACGGTTTCGTATCTGCCGACCGACCTCGCTCTCCTCTCTTCGTCTTCGTCTTCGTATTCTCCTCCTCCTCCTCCTCCTCCTCCTCCTGCTCCTCTTCGAACGTCCGCCTTTCTCTTCGGCAGCCTTCGAGATATACTTCGTCCGCGGGCTCGTAAACTGTCTAAAAGGCTACGACGATTTTTGCCTCGTTGCTGCTCGCACGCACGAAAGATCGCTGGTATCGGAACTTTCCCTTCTACCGCTTCCATCCCTTTGATCTTTTTCTACTCTCTTCGAGTCTCGTGGTTCTTTCTTTGTCAGAGATTTGTTAATAATATTAATTGGTGTATTTTAACATCGAGGGGTGAACGATAGTTGGCAAGGGTCGAAGTTGACACGGTGATGATTTAAAGTTATCGAAGGGTGGTTTCTCTTTGAAGGTTTAGAATCGGCACTTGTAGAAATAAACGACAAAGATTTAAAATAGATACAACTTCAAAGTTTGCTCGAACGAATGCAAATTTATGACTGTCGAAATTCGGCGTTCTCTCTTCCATATTAATTGCCTGCACCTAAGTTGGTATCGGTACAAAATAATCCTAGCGAAACAGACGGCATTAATTTTTACATAGGAAGAACAAAAAAACGACGCGACCAGCGTGGCGTGAGGTTTACCAGCATAATTCTAAAAGTCGTCGCTTTTCTCCCGGTATCTCTTTCGATGGCGAACGAGAATGGCAGAGGGAAAAAGACGGATTGTGGTGGTCGAAGGGCTCGGAGGGGACGGAGGGGTGCTATCATCGGTACGTAAGCACGAAATATCGCGACATCGTAGTGGCTGTACGCTGTAAAAATATTTTAAGCGGCTCCCGAAGGCACGGCGTTGCCATGGGTCGGGGGTGGTTTAGTGGCGGCGCCTGAAAAAGCACGATTACGTTTACGACTTCCCTCTCCGTCTGTCGACTCACCCACCCTCTGACTTTTCCCACGAACACAACCGTGGAAGAGGTGGTTCCCGTCGCGTGCTCGACAAATTTTTCAATCGGATTTCGGTCGTCTACGCTGCTCGATTGGCCTGCCGTTGTTTCAAAAAATATCTCGATTAATAATTAATTGTGTAACGGTTTAAAAAACAACGCATACGTTGCTGATACTTTTAATTTCTGTCCACAATCTGTTGTTTTATCATTTTTGTTTTTGTTTTTTCATCGAGAGTATCGTGTACGTCCGTAACACATCCACGGCGCACAATAAAATTCTCTTTTTTCCGCGGTTCTCTTCTTTCTCGCGGTTTCAGTTTCTGGGAGTCGATTCAAAGTTTCGCGATAAAATCCGCGATAGCGCGTCAGGGAGCGATAGATGAGTAAAAAGGGGGAGATAGCTTTTAGTGCAACGACGGTGAGAGAACGAGACTGAACAGGGAACGAGAGAGGGGAAGGGGAGGCAGGCAGATAAGCTCGATTATGATCCCCGGTGGTTAAAGTCGAAGTTTTTACGGTAGATAAGGTCGCACGAATGGGTTGCGCGAAGATAACGCTGCGTCCACCCCTTCAGCTCTCTTTCTAGGTTTTCCTGTGTTGCTTTTTCCTCGATACCGCGTCATTTTTCTTAATAAGGCCGTGACGCTTGACCCGATTTTTCACGCCGCGACGGTGATAAGCTCTTCGAGCCTACCAGTTTACGGATGACGCGTTCTGCGGTCTTTCGAACAGCGTGTTAGCGGAGGAAAGAAAATTTGTATCGAATTTTAATTAATAATAAAAAGATGAAAGGTTGTAGAACGCAAAAAATTAAGAGAAGAGATAAAAATATAAACATAACAAATTGTTTATGTTGGTATAAATATTAGCGGTGGCAATAAAATTCGAAGCCCAAGATGCGAGGTACGCCAGTAATTCATGGGAATACCGATAAACGACGCAAAATTAACTTCCACTCTCGCCGCTCCCTCGCGTTGACTTCCTTAGACACTCGATAAAAATCCATTTCCACGTATCTCCGTCTTCCTCGCGCCGATTTACGACTCCTTCAACCCCGTTCCCCTTTCTCGAGCGCAAGCAGCGTCGGCAAACGAGCCCCAATATCATCGAAATTGAGCGATTCCAGGCGTTCCTCTCGTACGGAGCAAAGTGGCAACTTCCACTCCCTCCGTTCTCGTTTCGCGCGCTATTTTACAACCCCGATGGCAAACGAACGTACGTGCCGATTCACCGACGAGTGCATCCGCGTGCATAATGCAGTCTCCGACGGAGGTATAATTTTTACGAGCACTCTTTTACACGCGCCCTGTCATCCCTCGTAAAGGATGGGTAAATTGAGGGTTGGACAAATGAATTTATACGTTGTATTTCGATACCGAGGGATATAACCGAGGAATGTAAAGAGAGTGTTAGAAAGAGGGGATGAAAATTGTTTTTAAAGCTTAAAGTTTTCCTTTTAATATCAGGTCNTCGTACGGAGCAAAGTGGCAACTTCCACTCCCTCCGTTCTCGTTTCGCGCGCTATTTTACAACCCCGATGGCAAACGAACGTACGTGCCGATTCACCGACGAGTGCATCCGCGTGCATAATGCAGTCTCCGACGGAGGTATAATTTTTACGAGCACTCTTTTACACGCGCCCTGTCATCCCTCGTAAAGGATGGGTAAATTGAGGGTTGGACAAATGAATTTATACGTTGTATTTCGATACCGAGGGATATAACCGAGGAATATAAAGAGAGTGTTAGAAAGAGGGGATGAAAATTGTTTTTAAAGCTTAAAGTTTTCCTTTTAATATCAGGTCGATCAAATTGTGCACTGTCTGCGATGATCGATGCATATCTAGCGTACCAAAAGTGTATTTCGTAATACAAAGATGCATCTGGAAAAGAATTTCAATTCTTCGAGTTGCTTAATCCAAACCATAACCCTCTGGATCTATATTTCTGTATCGTTTATACTTTTATGGCCATTCAAGACTCTCTCTCTCTCTCTCCGTTTCTCTTTCGTTCTCTTGAAACGTGTTTTATGGTCTGTATACAAGGTTCTTAGAACATTTTAGCGGCTACTAGATGTGCAGTCTGGTTATACTGAAATATAACGGTGCGCTTAACTCCGAGCACGTATAAGTACGTGAGAGTTTGCGACGTGGGAGATTGTTCGTGGACACGACCGTAAATCTTCGAACTTTTCGATACCTCGCCAACAGCTTTACGACAATCCGACCCGTGGAAATTTTTCGTTTATTTCGTCTTCCAACATGAACACGAACTTAATAGGTAACATCGACGTTATCTGTCATTGATATCGATTAGCAGAAACTCCGTAGGATCTTTACTTTTCGCCAATCAGATGTCGTAATGCATTTTTTTTAATTTCGACGAACCACTTGTCTTTCTTGCGACACAAAACGTAATTGAGAGCTATTTGAACGAATTTAAAAAATAATTCTTGTGTTACGAATTTCTAAATCATCCTCGAAGAACATCAGAACACCCCGTTTCTGCTGGAGACACGAGCGAGCTAGATGAACGCGTCACGAGTCGAGGCTCTCGTGCTTCGACGAGGAAAATCGAAAAAGATGACTACGAAACGGAGTTGGGAGGCAAGGTGGCGAGATATACCGGGTCCTCCCATTGATAATTATTCATTCGGTCGACTTCCAGAGCGGTTCGATATCGATCTTAAAACGTCGTCCAGAAGGTAGGCGAGAAGTGTCCTGGTCAGATACGAAATCTCGTTGTGTCTGTTCATCGTCGTCGTCGTCGTCGTCGTCGTCGTCTTCGTCCTCGTGGTTGTTCGCAGGCAACTCTGTCGCTGGTGGAGAACAGAAGAGCTCTCGATGCGGATGGAAGAAAGAGAGAAGAAGCGAGTCGGCCTTAATGTATGCACGTCGAGGTCCTGCCGAGCGATAATTGCCCGATGTGGCATTGCCTTCGTGGCAACGAGCATTGGTCACGTCTCAATGTTTAAGCCACGTTCACAGTGTGTCCCCGATTGATTTGCCGCTCGACGATCGGAGGATCGGTTTTAGAAGCTTCTTCATCAGCGAGGATTGAGTTGGAATTGTCTCGGAATTGCGTTGTAAATCATACAAATGGTTGAACACTGAGTCGCAACTGCGTTATTTTGTCAAAGAATAGAATTCTAATTTTTTCGTATCGTAAAATTACTGGAAATCGTACCCTTTTCTGCTCTATTTTCATCGTCCATCAAACAAGAAGGCAGACCTCTCCTAAAATCTTCCTCTTGACAGCTGAAACGATCCACCGATTCCAGTCAATCCGAGGCTCGTCGAGAGAGGCTCTTCTCCGCGCTGTCGATCCGTTTCTCATGGTCGATCCGGGGTCTTGGTCCTCTTTGGAAATTTGTAAAGAGTCGAATCGACTCGATCGTGGCCGAACAGAGTCCCGAAAGGTAACGAGACTAAAGATTGACCGAATCAGATACGAGCGGGTAGGACCGGCCAGTCCAGATCCTCGAGATAGGAGAATTTAATAACCTGCTACGTGGCGGAGGGGGAGGATGGCAGGCCGATGGGGTGGCTCGAAGGTGGTTCAGGGAGGGGGTGCAATAATATCGGGAGATATCGATCTTTAATTAGGCACGCAGCGCGGGAACGAGAGATTAGATCTCTAGCTAGACGAGAAGCGAGTTCTGGCCATCTTCTCTCTTCTCTCGTTCCTCTCTCTCTCTTCGTCCTTGTGTTTCTATCCCTTTTTCAATCATTCCCTCTTCCTCTCTCTTCCTATTTTTTTTTTTTTCCTTTCTACCGGTCCTCCAGAGATCTTTCGGCTACGTCGTAGTATCGTCCGCTGCCACAATGAGACTCGATCCAGATCCATTTTCGTTGATTGTATCGAAAGAATGAAGAAAAGGAGTTCGATGGTATCGCGACGGCTCGCCGGAATATTTTGTGAATATAATTGCCGTGGATTTGTTTTATTTGGAGCCGACCAGCAGCCTCGAGCTGGCAGCCTTTGTCGAGGATGCTGAATGGTAGGTTTATCTTCTCGGTGGCCGATGAGAGGAAACCGGTGACCGGTTGTTACGCGATGTTGTTTGTTTAACAATGCTAGATCGATGGAATTTGCTACAGTGTTGCTTATTACCTCGACGATGCATCGTCAACCAGTATTGCATCGATCATCTTCGATGCATACTCTGAAATACCCTTTAAACTATCATTTCTCCGTGGAAGAAGCTCCACGAACGATCTTCTCCTACGAAGTTGAGTAACTCTTAAAAAAACGTCGCCTCGGTCGAAAAAAGAAGGAGAAGAATTGAGATATCGTTCGCGAATTACTTCGTAACGCCATAAAGACGTTTTGTTCCTTCCAGAAAACGGGAATCCGGAATTTTAATCGAAGGAGCAGGCGGCAGATAATTTTCAACGCGTGTACGCAGCACGAGCCCGCTTCAACCACGCGCATTGAATATGCAGAGGGCCAGGGATATGGTTTATACGTGTCGACGATTAAGCCTTGAAAGATGGGGCAGTCATTAAGAGATACCAGCCGTTGACACCGCGGAGACACTCCAACAGATAAACCTTCTCTTTTTTCCCTCGGTACTCGCGCCTTCTCCGCGTGCTTCCACGCATCTACCCTTTGCGGTTCGATGGATTTTTTGCTCGCCTATTTTGCATCCGGCGATTTAAATGAATTCGAGAAAGACCGTGGATGCTGTGGTTGTTTGAGACAATTATGGCGAGTCGTAGGGTCAAAGATTTGAAACGAAGCTCGAACAATATGAATCTTTGATAGGGCTATTGAAAATATTTGAAAAATATATAAATATTCTTCGGTTTTAATTAATTCGTGATCGGAGCGATAACTCTAAGAAATTAAATAGATTAAATAGTAAAATGGAGTCTACCGATAAAATTTCGAAACACCGTGTGCGATAAAAATCACAAAATGTAGAAAACGAAGGTTACTCAAGTTATTCACGGTTTCCGTACTTCGATTTGGAGTACAAAGAGAGGCACGCATAGTGTTTCTCCTTGTGGCACAGTTGGCGGGCTCGATTTCTGGTTTTCACCGGTACCAGAAAAAAAATCGCCAGCAAAAGCAGTGAAAACCAAGCTCGGTGACAGATGGCGAGTACCGATAACGTCCCTCGAAGGTCCTGCTAGCAAGCGAAACGACCTGCACGGATCCTGTTCCTGTCGCGAGATAAAAGAAGAAACAGCTGCGTCCCGGCACTGATCGGAGATCATTCCCCCGTATGAGAATGCTTTCGACGTGGGACAATCGTATGGAAATTTATGGGGATCATTTGTTTATCTATTTATTCTACGGGCGAAATAGACAATGAGTGGAATGGTACACGGGTTCGCGCTGTAACTGAGCCAAGTAAACGCGTTAATCGTTCTGTACCGATTAATAAATCACAGAAGCTAGTTGCGCGTTCAAATTTTTGGAAAGCTAATAGTTTGCAGCTTCAATAGTAAAAATTAAGATTAAAAAACCTACGAAAGCAAAGTTAGAAACAAAGCGATTCCGGTCAAAGGATTTCCGGTAAGGCCCGATGCAGACCAGCGACGAATACGATATCCCACAGTGGCAATAATAACGAGCCTCGTTACCTTTATTCACTCGGTCCAACGAACTAATAATATTCCTAACTAATAATTGGTGTGTATTTTCGTTCGGTTCGACCAAACGATCGAGTAATTAAGTGGTAAATGGCTGAATGTCGAAATGTTACACTATCTTGTCACGATATCAGCGTCTGGGATTTATCGTCGCCCTTTAGCATAATTACTATCATTATTGTCCTACGTGTGCGCAATCACGTCACGTGAAATACTCTTATATCGAAACGGTAACACGCGACGCGTTGCTTTATAGTACCGATCTCCGTGTTACGTCCGAAAACACCGATACCCTATCTTCCTAGAGAATTTTTTATCAATTCGGTGTAATTATATTTTCCAATCGATGCGTGAGATCCTTGTTCGACGTCCTTCGACGTTATATCTTCGAGGTATTCGAAGAAGTCACAACTCCAGCAGAAGCGTTTGATTGTTTCCATGTTTTTTGTGGAAGTCTTTAAGAAAAATGCCACCGAGCCCATCCGATGAGTCAATTAAGCGTATAGATCGATTCGGTTTGCGAGAGGAGAATGATGTAACCCGCGTGACACGTTCAATCTGGCCTGGGTCACTATACGTTGAGTCACGTCGCTATTTATAATCTCCTGTATTGTCGGCGCTGCGATTTGATGGTTGAGTAATTGATGGGAAGTACAGGAAGAGGTAATCGATGAAATAAAAGCAAGAGGCAATTTTGAAAGTCTTACCGCTAGATTCTTCGTTCGACTTACGATTGGACACGGTTCTTCGTAAAATACGAATCGATAGTTCATTGTCCAACGAAACACCCTTGGATCGGTGATAGGTGGCAATTCGAGTCCTCCTGGTCGTCGTGTCACTACACGTATGACGGCCACGTATAGCCATGCGTGTTGATACGCAGATAGAAGTCGAGGTGGACGTAGTAAGAGCTTTGCATGAATAATGTCCTCCACGACGTGATCTGAACTTCTTGGAAGGGATGGACTGAACGTGGACTGTCCGTACAAGATCCTCTCTCTCTCTCTCTCCCCCGTCCGCCACCCTTTCGTCGGACCGACGAAGAAAACGTCGAGGCGAAGAGCAGGCCGGAATAAAGGCAGATCGAAGATATCGGATCGATCGGGTAGATTTGCGTTTTAATGAGGTGTGCTTGCGCCGATGCTCGCTGAATCTTGAAGAGTTAAGTGTAACGGGACGAATTGAATTGATCGATTGCATCGGCGTTTAATTGAATCGGAACATGGACAGTTTCGCTCTAGAGACATCGTCCGGTAAATTGTGCATAATGTTGTAGTACACGGGCCGCGATCCTTGTTCGCCAGCCACGATGCTGGAGTATCATCAGCTCGAATGTTTCCAGTGGCTTTAAACGTTTAAACGTACAGGGTGTCGACGAAATAGGTAGCTAAAATGTTAGCGTATTCCACAGGTCCTAGAGACGAGACAAACTTTAAGATCGATTCCTCCTCGAGCTTAGAATACGACAAAAACATTCGTCTCTTTATTTTAAACGTTATACCTGTTCCGACTGTTGCGTTCGAAGACGGCTTCGAAACCACCCAAGCAATTTCCATCTCTTCGAATCAGGCTCCATCAGCGTCGAGCCTATCGATCCAGCAAGAGATCCAGACGGTTCCTAAAGTCTCCCGTAATGGTTGGCCAAGAAGCGTCACCCGAAACAGGGACGACTGTCAACGTCGAGAAGAAGACTCCCCAAAGACCTCGGCTGCAGGAACAGGAACAAGAGCGAGCGAGGAGGAGCAAGATCGAGGAACCACGAGGAAGAGGCTCGACGCGGCGTAGGAGCCGATGAGAAGGTTGCGACTTGAGCTCTCACTTAGCAGCCGCAGTGTCACGATCGGGACGGCTGCATTAGCATATCTCCACGATGCAGCGTGTAGAGCAGAGAGAAAAAGATGTTGGCTGACCGTGGAAAGAGAAAGAAAGACGTATGGGAGTCGCGGAGAGGGGGAGAAAAAGGGAGAAGGAGAGACAGAAAGAGAAAAGCAAAGTGTTCATGGATGCATCGGTACGAGTGGCATGCATCTCTGGCATGGGTCGTGGCCCCGTGAAAAGAGGGCGCACACTACCATAATACGACTGGAAAGAACGAACAAGAAGAAGAAGAAGAAGAAGCAGAAGCAGCAGAAGAAGAAGAAGAAGAAGAAGCAGCGAAGAGGACTCACTCAGGCCTCACCAGCCCTGCCTGTTACCTGTACGTCGCGTGTTTGCCTACCCGCGTCACGATCAGGATCCTATTTGCATAGCGCCGATGAAGCTGCTACCGTTGCACTCGTTTTCCTGCCACCGGTGTACCATCGCTTGCTTCCTCTGGGTACGCTGGGTGCTACGCGTCCAGCTACTGAGAGATGACGGAGTTTGAGTTGGGAAGAAGCGGAGACCGCGTTTGTACTTGGCTCTTTGCGATGCTTGGTGAATGGAAACAGTTTGAGGCGATGGTAGGTTGAATCGTACGGAGAAGTAAAAAAAAAGGTTTAAGAGAAGTTAATTTTTTTATCTATTTCGTTCAATTTTTTACGTTGTACGGGATGAAGCGAGAGCAATGAGTAATGGGAAACGAATATAGCGAGAGGAGTATAGGAGTGCGTAAAATCTTCAAAAATATCCCTCAATTCTAAGAGCTAAAATAATACCTGTAACAAAATCTTCGTAAAAAGAAAGAAGAAGAAAAAAATGTAAAAAAAGCAAGAAACGCCAACAGAGGCAATATAAATTGTAACGAACAGCTCACGGTTGTTCTTAAATTCAATTAAAACCGCTCGACAAAGGGAACAATGGCGTAAGTGGCAAAGAGCAAGAGAGCTTCCGAACTCCGTTTCTCACGCGGCTGTTCGTTTCTCGCATAAAGCGGGGCCGAAGGTGTACACGGGCGCGGTATCGGTTCTCAGAATGGCTTATCAGGCCGCGGATATGTTAATGGCGGCCGTGTTTGCCCTCTCCGCCTCCATCTGCCCTCTACCCGCCGCCGCCACCACCACCACCACCACCACCGTCTTCTTTTCGAGATATATTACACCCTCAGCGAACCCGGAGGTGGTTGGTGGCGATTGTAGTAGGTGGTTGTAGGCGAGCAAGTGCAGCCCTCTCGATCGGCCGTTGAACGTTTGCATGCACGTGCAATTAAGAATGGTCGAAGCCGGTAACGAGAATGAAAGGCAGATAGAGTCGACCGGACCGAGCTGTGGGTTTAATAGTTCACTTCGTGGGACACCGCTCGTGTGCCTGATAGAGTCGTTTAGAGAGCGAATGTCTTCGTGGAAGATTGGACCACGTGTACTGAAAGAAATAAAACGAATGAAATTGAATCCCTTGTAAAAGAAAAGAGAAAAAAAAATTGGACAAAATTTTAAATACATCCTTAACTGCTAACAAAACTATGGTTTCTCGCTTCTCCGTTAATCAAATTTATTTATATACGAAGAATTGCGAATGTAAAAAGAAAATCCAACCAACCATCGCAAGTGCTCCACAATTTTGATAAACTTCACCGCAACAAAGCTCGCGCGTAAACGCGAAACGAGCGTGTCCCGCGGTCCCAGGTAGCTTGTACGCGAGTGCAATTAAGAATGCTCTCTCTCCTTCTCCTCGTGTCGAGCAACGACGACATGCTGGACTGGAAGAAATAGAGACTCCATGGAAGATAGTATTAGGAAAAGGAGAGAGAAAACGAAGAGGAAGAAGAATGGGAGAGGAACGCGGTGGTGCTGGTGAGCTGGTCCGATCCATCGATGACCGCTTATTTACAGAGAGGCAGAAGGAACACGACCGAGCTGTAGATGCGAGCCCGGGATAGGCTAGAAGTGCGCTGCAACCCTTTGCCCAATCTACCTCGGCATCTCGCCTCCTCTCGTCTCCTTTCTACGCTTCGAAAGCCTCGACGAGCCTCGCCCAAGCAGGCAATTAAAGCATCCGGGTAATTCGACGGACGATACGCGTGTCGTCTCGATTTCGAGGACAACCCACCTGGATGGNAGAAATAAAACGAATGAAATTGAATCCCTTGTAAAAGAAAAGAGAAAAAAAAATTGGACAAAATTTTAAATACATCCTTAACTGCTAACAAAACTATGGTTTCTCGCTTCTCCGTTAATCAAATTTATTTATATACGAAGAATTGCGAATGTAAAAAGAAAATCCAACCAACCATCGCAAGTGCTCCACAATTTTGATAAACTTCACCGCAACAAAGCTCGCGCGTAAACGCGAAACGAGCGTGTCCCGCGGTCCCAGGTAGCTTGTACGCGAGTGCAATTAAGAATGCTCTCTCTCCTTCTCCTCGTGTCGAGCAACGACGACATGCTGGACTGGAAGAAATAGAGACTCCATGGAAGATAGTATTAGGAAAAGGAGAGAGAAAACGAAGAGGAAGAAGAATGGGAGAGGAACGCGGTGGTGCTGGTGAGCTGGTCCGATCCATCGATGACCGCTTATTTACAGAGAGGCAGAAGGAACACGACCGAGCTGTAGATGCGAGCCCGGGATAGGCTAGAAGTGCGCTGCAACCCTTTGCCCAATCTACCTCGGCATCTCGCCTCCTCTCGTCTCCTTTCTACGCTTCGAAAGCCTCGACGAGCCTCGCCCAAGCAGGCAATTAAAGCATCCGGGTAATTCGACGGACGATACGCGTGTCGTCTCGATTTCGAGGACAACCCACCTGGATGGTGCACTCCGTTTTGTCCCAACCGCGGTGGATATCCGCGAGAGGATCGACGGGAAAGAGAAGGCAAAGAGGAAGATACGAAGATTCGAGGTGTCGATGGTATTGTGCCTCGCTTAGTTGCTCTTGGCAACAGGATGTTGCCAAACTGTTCCCAGATTTTATACCGATAGTGTGAGCTGTTGGAAATTAAATTGTGAAAAGCTTTTTGGAGTTGATATTGGTTAGCGAAGCGTACGTGTTACTTGATTTCGGATTTGGGTTAGGTTTAGAATAAATTAGAGACCAAGCAACAAGAGTAAAGAAGAGACGAAGCGAAAGATAAAGGTTTGGGTAATAAAACAATTAAATGGGGTGGAGTTTCTTGGCCGATTAATTTCAGATACTATCAAGTTATTAAAAATTGTACGGATCGAATAAATTCCTAAACTCCTGTGTCCCCTAAACTTAAATACAAAAAATCTGAAACCTAGATCCGAGATACAGATCGAAAAAGGAAATTCCACCTACCCAACGTGTCAAAGCGTTTATCAAAGAATTCCACGAAAGCCCGTGTCTTTTCGTAGGACCTTGTCTAGGGCCAATAAGTAGAGTAAAACCCCATGGTGTCGAGCGTATTCGAGATTTCGACGCGAGAGCATCCCCTTTCAACGTCGAAGCGGCACGTTGCGACGCGGCACGACGAATGGTGGGGATCTTCAGAGGCGTGCGAAGGGTGCAGCGAGTGGGGTGGCCTGGTATGGGGATAGATAGATGAATAGAGAGAGATAGGCGAAAGGAAGGATAGGGAGAAGGGAACAGAGGGTACGCAAAGGCTGGCGTGGCGAGCGACCATTAGGGAGCCGAACGGCCATAGAGACGCATCGTTTAACGTGCGTGCCAGGGCTTTTTTCTATCGCTTTCTTTCATTGCCCTCCACTTCCGGCACCGCCGAGCCGGTCGTCTCCTCCACGTGGATCCGCTTCGTGGGCAAAATGGTCGTTTCTCGGGAATACATCGATCATCGTTGGGATAGCTTAAAGAAATGTAGGAAAAATGTGAAATTAACAGAAAGATCCTTATGAAATTTTCCTTTCTTTTTTTTTTTTTTTTTAACTTATAGGGTTTTGGTTTAAAAACGGTCGAAAATTATTAGAGGGATTATTTAATTGTTAATCTGGATAATATTGTTGATGGGATAAACCGATAGGAAGATGGTTAAAGTGTTTTTTTTTGGTGGTTTCAGGGGAGGATGAGGAATGGAGCGACTCGGAGAAAACACCTTCGGTGAGCAGTGGTGTGGATGGCGGTGGATCGGCGGTTTCCAGCCCGATCGCGCCGGTCGTCGAGGAGGAATCGAGCCTGCCACCACCGCCGAGACTGAATCCTTCCTCGTCGGTCGTGATCGCGAATTCGGCCGCTGAGGATATCAGATTGAGGCTCAGCGTGCTCTCCGAAGACGCTCGGAAACGACTGGCTAGTCTTACCGAAGACATCGAGGTAAAATTTAATTGGATCTTCTGTCATTCTTAGTAAATTTCAATTGTATATATGTTTTTTTTATAATCATAAAAAATGTAACGATCGAAAGCTTACCTAATTTCGAAATATTCGTCGCACAGGTTGCAAGAAGCTTGAAAGACCGACATGTCACCCCGAGGCTCAATCAAACACGAGAGTCAAGTCCGAAAGACACGGACGAGGAATCCAGCATGGTCGTGGTCAAGGAGGAGGACTGTCAACCGAGATCATCGTCCTCTTCGTCGTCCTCGACTAGAAAACGAGAGTCCGTATGCAGGAGGGACTCGGAGGATTCCTCGAGGCGATCGAACACGGACGATCCACCGTCCGAGAAGAAGCTGAAACTCGACGACGAAACAGCACCAAGACTGAGACTTAATGCTAGTCTGGCGACGGATCCAGCTCTTCGACCCGCCGCTGTAGCCGCGCTCACTGTCAAACCGGAAAATACCTCGCCGCCAAATCCTGTACCACCCCTTCCGGCTGGACTTCAAAATGGTAATATCAATAGAACAGCGAAATGATTTT
>SMSQ01020445.1:62649-75187 GCA_019453375.1 Ctenoplectra terminalis | reverse complement strand
AGAGAGAGAGAGAGAACGAAAGAAAGAAACAAATACGCGAATGTTGTAATCTAAGCGTTGTCTGTCATTGAACGATTAGACAGCGTTTTCGAAAAATCTCAGTTATATAAAAATTGTTTTCGTATTTCGGCGAGTAGAATAGTCAGATAAAACGCGAATGTTCGCAGATACTTTTATAAAAGTAATTGTTATGTTATTTACAGGCCTCCCGCTAATTAATGTCTAAAGAAAACCAAGATTGATTCACGATATTCCATTACAAAATAAATACAAAAGATTTGATAACACATCACGGAGAAGCTACTTTATTGCTGAACATTTGTAAATCTCTATCTGGTACTTCCAACAATTTGTTATACATTATAAAATCTGGTATATCATTATATGCCATATCGTCGAAAACGGTTCTTTTTCTAAACACCTATACACACACCTTCCTTTGTCACTTCGACGTTTAGGTTTACCTTTTATTGTTTTTATTTTGATAGATGAATTTTACATACAAAATATATCTATATAAATATGTAATAAATATATAGACATAAATAAAATTCGAAGATCCTTACGACCCTTACTTCCATGTAGTGGGAGAAATAGTTTAAACTCGCGAAAATTATATTTGGAAAACGATTTTAATTAAGAAATAAAATATATTGATTCCACTGACTGAAGTTACCTTACACGATATAAAATGTACTGTATCAACATTATTAATTACTTAGCTATTTTTTTTCCAGTATAAAAGGTCTTCTGTATAATTAAATTGTAGCGTTTTGTGTCTTGTATTCGTTATCGCTTAGAGACTGAGTGTAAATTATTATATACATTATCACTAATCACAGTAATCGTTATCCTCATCCGAGTCTTCGGACATACATATACCGCTGTAATCGCTAAGATGATTCTCTTCGTCTTCTTCCAACTCTTCCTTTATCTTTGCTTTATACCTTGCATATTTGTAACCGTACGCTTCTACATCAGCCTCGTCAACCGCATAAACAAAATCATCGTCTTCGGATAGATCAGATCCATCCTCTAATCTCATGTTCATAACAGCCTCTCTCATATCGTCCTCGTCGATTGATTTTTCAGAGTGATTGGAATCGGGGTAATCATTTCTCCAATTTGATTCTGAATTAGAATCTTCTGACTCTTGTTCGATTTCAGGATACCCGTTATCTCTGTAAGTATCGTAAACCAATTCTTCGTATGGATGCACAGATACCATATCGTCCAGGTGCATAGTACTTTCAGTTTGTACATAATACAAGTCGTACACATAATTATCATCCTGTAAAAGATTATTTATATCATATAAATAGTTGCGAATTGAAAGAAGTTGTGAAAAGCGTCGAGAAAATACTCTTTACTTTTTCCACAGAATCCTTCTTTGCTATAGACCTTGAATCTTCTACATCGATTACTGTCATAGGTTTCTCTTCGGTGTCTTCAACGTTGCAATTATCCAAAGATCGGAAACAATTAATTACTTTGTAACGATTTTCTGCTGAAACTTGTTTCGTTGCCTCTCTTGCTTTGTTTATAATATCTATAGGATGCTGTTTGAAATTTTCTTTTAATTCATCTTTTCTGTAAGTTTGAATTATGTGTTCAACGCTATCTTCCTATAAAGACGAAATAAATTAAATATCAGTAAAACATACAATTCTCTAGAAATACTTGGTTCTTTTTAATATAAACCTGTTTTTTAACGGTTCCAGCAAATTTTGCTACTGTGGTTACAGGAGGTGACAACGCTTCTTCGGTTTCTTTGTCTTCTGCAGTTTTCAATCGTTTACATTTAATTACTAAAGTATTTAATGGTTCATCATCGTGTCTACGTTTCACGCGTAATATCGCTGCCATTTTTATATATTTCTCTCAGCAAACCACTTTAAGAAAACACTTTACGGCGCGCACTGCTAGTCTACGTCTTTACTCTAACCCGTTCCTCCAGTTTGACGTTCATGCTGCAAAACGAATTATGCTATTCTAAGGTTAGAATCGTTTTCAGCAGTCGACATATCGATTATCATTCGCTGGCCTGGTCAGCAACAACGCTGCCAGGGCGTAGAAATTCTCGGTATGTTTTCGACTTGGAATTTGTTCATTTTCTTCATATTAAACGACTCATGAAAGTCTGGTTGTTGATTTCGTTTAAAATGAAGCGTTAATATTATTGCAAAACATGGCGCAATCTATTTTCGACGCTTTAACAGGTAAAACTTTTCTATCGTAGAAATAGGTGGGGTTAACCAACAAGTATCCTATTTATCTTTCCTTTTAAATGAACATTTAGAGAGCAATTTAGGTAATTCGGGTCATTATTTTTTCTGCTTTATAGGTGTATCATTGGACAGTCCTTCTGTGCAATCGTTACTAGAGTCTCAGACTCTAATAACTGAAGTTGAACAATCAGGTGGGTTCTTGATGAAGCAACACTGATAACCTATTAATGGAAGATTTTTCGTCGTAAAAGTATCTATGAAATGAATTTGTAATAAATGTTTTTATGCATTGTATTTAGCAATTGATCAAGATGAGGAAGATATATTTCAATGCGGAAAATGCAAAAGCCAATTTACATCGTTACACATGTTTGTGTTGCACAAAAGGACACACCAAAAGACACAAGAGCAAACGGTAGATTTGAGTCAATTTTTGGTGAACGATGAAAATCAGACTGTTCACACGGAAGACAATAGCCAAGATGTGTCTCAGTATAATCCGCAAGAAACATTTGTTCAAAATGATCAACTCAATGAACCAATTATACTCGAAGAATCAGATATGCTATTTAGGTAACTTACCAATTGTATAATGTTTGATATATAGCAAAAGATATATATATATATATATTTTTTTTTTTCTTCAATAAATAATACATATTTTATTTGTTACAGCATGGATCAAGAGGGTGCTAATTATTTTACAACAGATTCCACATTTAGTGTTCCAATTATATTAAGTTCAGAAGGTTTGGATAGTTTTGCAAACTCTACTATTCCAGGGGATGACGAGTCGATGAAAGATGATTCAAATGAAGTACCTCAAGTTCTCCAAAGTGATATTTCTCAAGAGGAAAACATTAACAATGCAGACAAAGTTGATTTACCAATGAATGAAAACTCAGTAACGGAATCAGAAATTATTACTAATCAAACACAAAATTTAAAAGTATGTACTTTAATGAAACGAAGAGAGTTCTTTTTATTTTATTATTTTTTAACGACAAATTTTTGTTGCAGTATAAGTGCGGTTATTGCAGCAAACAATTTTCAAAAAAATTTTATTGGCAACAACACGAACGTTCACATACAGGGGAAAAACCATATCAGTGCGTCGTGTGCGGACGTGCATTCGCGCAAAAATCAAACGTTAAAAAACATATGTCATCGCATAAAGTATGGCCGGGCACCGCTATACACTCCTTACCCCCAGAGGTATTTTAAACATATCGGCACGCGTTTACGATTTTCTTTCGCGTCTCTCCCCCCCCCTCCCCCCTTTTTTTTTTAATAGTTCATGACCATTATTAGGCACCACCAGATGGAAGCATAGATCGTACCTATCATTGTCAGTTTTGCAAAGAAATATTTGACTCGTACAAAGCTCTAAAGGGCCATCTTATAGTCTCTCACTTAGCACTGAAAGTGTACAAATGTGTGCAAAGTAGTTGTAGTATGATGTTTGCCGAACTCGAAGATTTCTTGGAACATACTCGCAGTCATAAGAGATCGGAATATCGTTGTCACGTATGCGGTGAAGTGTTTAATACTCTGTCTGATCTTGGGCTTCATCAATACGCTCACTCCGTCCAAAAACAAAAAACAACAGAGAAATATTACTGTTGCTCCGTTTGTAAATCCTCCTTCTCCAATTTGGAAGCTTTACAACACCATACAGAAACCACAACGCATGATTATGCTTGTCTACATTGTGGAAAGAGTTTCTTGATCGAGCGATTCTTGCGGCGTCATTTGAAAACGCACGCTTCATCCGCTCGATTTGCCTGTGAGGATTGCGGAAAGGCCTTTAAAACTGAGCAATACTTAGCCAATCATAAGTTAATACATAGCGAGGAAACGCCGTTCCTGTGTCCAGTGAGTATTTTTACGATCGATTGAAAAATTCGTAAATCTTTTCGCAGTTTTTTTTTTATATACAGATAATTCGTTTATTATAGCATTGTCCAGCTAGATTCAAGCGGAAAGATCGCTTAGGTCGTCATATGCTGATTCATGATTTAACAAAGAGATTAAAGTGCCCCTTCAGAAGTTACTTAGGTTGTATGAGTGAATTTTCACGACCTGATAAATTAAAGCGTCACCTCCTGACGCACAGCAATATCAAAAGATTTAGTTGTAGTCACTGTAATCGTAATTTCCATCGGGCACAAGCTCTTAAGCATCATGAAATGAATAAACATAGTTTAAAGTGCGAAATTTGTTCACACGTAAGTGTTACGTTCGAAGTAATTCATCGAATACAATTCAAGCGGACACTTACCGTTTAAAATTTACATTCCAGGCGTTCAAAACTAAAGAGCAATTGCTAACTCATAATTGCGACCAATCGAATGAAACTAAGAAGCACATGAGTTCACAGTTACCTAAGAAAGCTTCTGGATCATTTAAGCCAAGGAAACCTACTCCAAAGAGACAAACATCATCAAAGACTGCAATTGGACTTGCTGATAAGGAAAAACTAGAGAAATTTAAGGCTGACGAAGTACAAAGAAAAGTAATTACATAATTACACATTGTAATAAACTAATATTTATTGTACAATAAGTTAAAATATAATCGTTCGTGGGTTTAGATCACCTCCGAAATGTTAAGGTCTGACGATTACAAAGACGAAACCGGTACCAAAAAAGTAGAGAGCATTTCCGTATCAAAAGAGATCGGTTCAACAATCGAAGCTCTCATCAAAGCTGAGGCAGCGGACAATGAAATCAAACGCAACACTGATACATATTTGGTACAACAGACAGGCGAATAGAGTTTTTAAATATATTTTTTAATTGTATTTAAATTATAATATAGTCTAGGCTGTAGATAAGTTGTCATACTACGTGCAATGGGATCATTGGCAAACTGCAAGTTGCATTTTATAATAGTATATAATATTTTGTAGTTTACATATCTGTGATAATTGTATTATAAAATATATTAATATAAGTAACTTATATCTATCTATCTCAAATATTTTTAATGTCGCCTTCCTTAGGCCGTTTGGAATTTATGGATGTATTAAAGAAAAAGATGTTTGTGTCAATCCGAGTATTTTATTCGACCCAACGTGTCCTTTTAGCGAAACCGTATTTTATATCTTTCCTTACGAATTACAGAAAGGATGTAGTAATATCGTATCTTACGGATGTTAGGGCGCATTTTCGAGATAATACTTAAAAGGAAGTGGTTAGTAAAACCATAATCACCACCTTTTCTGTATTACTGATTTAAGTATGGTTTAGTAGAAGAAAAACTGTACTCCTGTGCAGTGATAAAAGCGGTGTCGCATCAAAAAATTAGTGCATACGTGAGCAAATAGAAAATTAATTTTTAAAAGATGCCTTCTAGAGGTTCTTATCAAATTACTAACGCGGCGGAAGGTAAAGCGGCCCAACGGGATCAATCTTACAGAAGTTGTGTTATAACGTTATTAATATTTTTGTTCCTCTGCATTATCCTCATCGTCACTCTACCGTGGAAAACGTATTACAATACGCATCAGGAAGACGAATATATGGAAACGGCGCGGGTAAGTTTTTTTTAACGTTAAAAATGAGAAACAACGATCTGATAAAATTAATGGTACTGGTACAGCACCATCATGAACGTCAAACCGAAAGAACTACAAGCCCTACGACATCGATTAAATATTATTTAAATACTACAACTACGGCGGATGAAAAGAATTCAAACACTGAAGTAACCACGGAAAACTCTAATGTAGTAAATATTACAAATTGGGCTAATAACGATTCGCATCAATTTGAGAAATTTCTAAATACCGAAACCATTACGGAAGATCTATCGGTATTTTCAGTAACAGTCGATGAAACTACGACTAATTATTCGATATATAATACGAATTCTTATGCGAAAAACGATACATTAATTTTGACTACAGAAGAATATAAAGAAACAACTGCCACGGATAGAGAAACATCGGAATCTGCTACGGAGTTAAATTACATTGTTTCGGAAACGTTCTCGGATAATTATGAAAATACGACGGATAAAATTATCGAATCTACAAAGAAAAATGAAGAAAATACTACAATTAAATCTATCACCGAGAGCCTACAAGAGATAGATACTCTTTTTACAACATTAAGTACAGAAGAAGATGTTACGAACGAGCATGTATCTACAACTTCTGATTCATTAATTGATAAACAAGTATGCTTGACGGGAGAATGCAAAAATTTGGCCAGCAAAATGTTATTTTTCATGAATCACACGGTCGATCCATGCGAAGATTTTTACGAGTACGCTTGCGGTGGTTTTGAAACCAATCCCCAAACGATAGAACGGAACTTGGAAGATGAGGCTTATCGACGCATTTTACGTGCGTATCGTTCTACTTTTTTTTCTTTTTTTTTTTAATTTACATTTCGTATTTTCTGTTTTCCTTCGTTTTTATTTAATAATATTGTATTGTCAAAAATACAGCATTGGGTTTAGAAAAGTGTACAAAAGTAAATGAAGAATAAGATAGGGCAAAGTTTTTTTTTTCATATGTTCTTACATGCATCACATTTCAATTTTAATCAGGGCAAATGGAGAAGGAAAATGCTTCGTCTCTTTTCGCTAAGTATTACAACAGCTGCATGAAATACGAGGACATTGATCGAATAGAAAGAATCAAGATGGGTACGTGGAAATTATAGACCTAACTACTTCCTAACTTCGAATACACCTTTAATGAACAGTCGATAGTATAACATTTCGTTACAGCGAGAGAGGTGTTAGACAAGGTAGGACAGTTTTATACTACCGACGAGTGGGCTAAAAATCATACAAACTTTACCGAACTAGTTGCTAAGCTATTATTGCACAACAGGTAAGATATTCAAGACAACGACCGTACAAAAATACGACACGTCGGGTTCACTTAATATATTTCTCGTTCGCTTTTGTAATTCTCTAGCGCTTTATTGTTTGACATCGCTCCAGATCTCGATGAATATTCTCCGCAACAATTCACCCTTAAAATAGGCCCCACGACGTATAACAATCCTTTCGAGACAGATGTAACGAGCGATCCCTGTTTCGCGAATCAATTCGAGAAGGAAAACGAGACGGTGGATCTAGGAGAACTGTACATGAAATATAAAAAGTGCAAAGTATACAGATATGTATATGTATCGCGATAAAAAAAAAAAAAATATGCTTTACAGATCTAAATGTATAACAAACGTGTCCTTTTTTATTTCTCTGTTAGAGTAATACGGGAGAATTTATAAAGTCCATCAAGGAAGCCTTGACAGTGCTTGGGGTATTCAACAAGTTGAATAATACGTACAATGTTTCCCAATATTTATATACCACGTCCATTAACATCGATATAGAAATAATGCAAAATTTTTTCTCTGTAAGTTCATCGAGTTGTTCTCGCGATACGATTCAACGCATTCTCTTTGTTACAAGTTCTCCATCGGATTTCAGAATTTTCCATCCAAGGACAAGATCCGCGAAGAGTATCTTATGAAAAACTATACGCGCGTTAAGATCGAGGATTTGGAGGCGAAGTTTAAAATCGTACGAGAAAAAGATTATATTCACCGCTTAAATTAAATTGATCCTCGCGATCGAATCGATATGTTCTGTAATGTATTTACAGATAAATTGGACGCGACTAATTTATTTGTTAACGAAGGAACTGGTTAAACCGGAAATAAAGGTGCAGGTTTACTTTTATGATACCCTAGCTAAAGGATTGGAAAGCCTGAACGAGTTAGGAAAAAGAGAACCGATGATACTGCATAACGCACTGCTAGCATTGTATGCAAGGGATCTGTATCACGAGGTACGCTTATTTTTTCCCTGATTAATGTACTAATTTCTTTCTTTTAATTATATTCTTTATTTTTTCTCTTTATAGTTTGTTTTATCAAAACACCAAGATGCTAAAAAACACTGTCTTCGCGTAGCTACTAACGTTTTAATTCCGGAAGCTTCAAAGTTGTACATCTCTTCGTTTTCAAAAGATCAACTTACGTACATGAGTAAGACTGTAAGTTTTTATCTTATTTACGACGATTATTCAAAAATATCGTTTACTAGATAACTAATCGCTACTATATCACGTTACTTAATAGATACATAGTCTATTCGAGAAACTTAAGGAGACTCTAAAATTAAAAATTAAGGAGGTAGAATGGGTTACAGGAGAGGAACGTATCGCATTGATTGAAAAAATTGATAATCTAAAAGTTGTCGTGCCCGATATTTCGTATTTTACAGATAGGAATTCAACTTACGGAAAAATTCAAGCAAACGAGGTACGAAAAATCATTTGAATTTTTAAGCAAACGATAGTAAGTGTGCGTAATTGTATTTTATAGTATTTAAACGAAAAAGCTAATATTATTAGCTTGTAAAATTTGTTTGTATTAAACGATATTTTAACGATACTCTAATTTCAGGTAAATTTGTCAAACAATTATTTCGAAAATTCAGTGAATTTGATGCAAAGGTACCGAAAGCTAATATACGCGGAACTTTTTACAAATCCAGGCTACCCTGAACAAATGTAAGTTTTTATAATTTAAACTAATTATACGAAGCGCCTTTAAGTTCATATACTATATAGATTAATCATGTAGTTGGACACATTACGCAACACCACACCAATCCAAAGGGCTCGCGATTTACGGATTAAATCTCGTTGTAATACCATTTGGTGCAATTGACTGGTCCATTAAATATAATGAACTGCCATTTGATTACATAATAATGGCGACTCTTGGTAACGTGATAGCACACCAAATTGCTCATCATTTTGACGCAAATGGTATATTAATAATATTGTAATTTTATAACATCATAGTGATCAATCATATAAATTTATAACAGCAGATCTTTACGAAAATTCAGAAAAATCTTGTTGTTCAAATGTCTAACAATATACTTTCTCAATGTACATCGTTAGGTATCTATTATTGGAACGGAACTCGCGATGCCAAGAACTCTCTGTTAAACAATAATGATTCTACAAACATGAATTTCAAGGAATACATTGAAAATGAAAGAGATCTCTATCAAAATCCTAATAGGAATATGACGTTATTGTTCACAGGACAGACTATATTTTACGAGGTGAATTCACACATTTTTCCTGAAAAATCATTACGATGTAAAAATATTACTTTAAAATTATACGCGCTCTAAAAAGCAGTAATATTTTTTTTTTTTCCCTGAACACGTCTCAGATTTCCAAATTGAGCCTAAATGAACGTCTATCTGAAACAATGGGACTCAGATTGGCCTACGATACTTTGGATCGATTGAGATCTCCCGAGGAAGTTAATCTTCCATGGCTTGAACTTGATTTCAATCAGCTATACTATCTCACCTACGCACAGGTACTTTTGTTACAGTAAAATTTATGACTTTGATATTTTAAATAAAACTACAATAACTATGATAATTACCATAAGTAAAACTTTTCTTCGCATTTTTTTATAGATTCACTGTACGAAGTCACCACTTACGTCATCGTATATACCACTGTACGAAAACGAACAGTTACCAAGTCGGATTCGTATTTTTCTCTCTGCATCTAACAGCAGGCTTCTTGGTAAAGCTTGGAATTGTCCGGAGGGTTCGCGGATAATGCCAAGTTACGTTTGCACCGGATTTCCGTATCTTCAGTGCAACAACGATGCGTAAATGATAGAGCGACTAATCTGTTTTCTTTTTTCTTTTTTTTATAAGGTAGCGTGATTAAGTGGTAACGACGCTCTTCATTTATTCTCAGAAACAACATTTTTTTCATAACATTCACACGCAAACAGGCACAGTATGCAAAAATCAGACGAGCTCATACATTCATCAACCTATTAAATTCGAATATTCTTCTCTGTATGATGTTATAACGCGACTAGAAAATTTCATAGTATAAATAATTCACCCTTAAGTCGGTCACTTCTTGTCGTAGACCTGTTCATAATTGTTTCTTTTCCAGCGAGTCCACAGATTTTGTAGAGCGGACCATGTCTCCTAAAACACAGGTTAATCGGTACAAATGTGCATTAATTCATAATTTAATCTACCAACGATGAACCGAGCTGTGACAAAATATTTCTATTTATATAATACATAGCAACACGTACAAAAATTTGAAAATATTTTCATGCATTTATAAAATCTCATATGATATAATATAAATACATACGAAAATTCATATTTTTCAATATCGAGGACAAGAAAGAAACGCATCCGTGACACAATTTGTTTGGTTTTGATATCATTCGTGTCGGTTAAGTAACAGATTGCAGAACATTTATGTGACACTCTTGCTTTATATTTAGTAGCCAGTTAATTATAAGTCAATAGCCCAGTACACGATCGGTTTAAACGTTATTGACGCTTCAAACGAATTAACACATACCACTGCTAGGGGTTACATCCGGATGGCTGTTGTCTAGTTGAGCGATAGACTGTTTCGAAGCAGCTTTGTTTTCCGTCTGAAAAGACAAGAGCCATGCGAAACACGTAGACAAAAAAAAGACACAAATCATCATACAGTTAGTTACAAAATAAACAATTTCAAATTCAACGCTAAAGCCCAAAACACATACCTCAAAGTACCGATGCCATAAAACACAGCCATAGACACAAAGAACTGAGACTAGAAACTGACAAAGTAACCATAAAAGAATGTTTATAGCTTGAGTACGTTCAAATAATGCAGCACCATGCCTTATACACAGCAATGCTTCTGTAACCATAATTGCACCATAGACCCAACATTGAGTCCCTACCCTACTACATGTTGGATCTGTTACATACATGTAGTACTGCCTATAATGATATTAGAATATTATGCTCCTTATGTACTAAAGTTTTATGGCTGCTTTAATAAAAATTTATATAACATGTAACATAGGTCTACTATTCCTATTATAAATTTTGCGTACCTAACAGACGGTGCAACAATTACTCCGACTAGTATCAATCTTGCCACAACAAATGGATGAGAGGGTGGAAATTCGTATACATGTTTCAAGAAAAATGTATTAAGTTCAGAAACCTGCCAGAATATAACCAATTGGCATAGAGCAACAAATCTCATATATGTACAAGTTGGATCCAACCATCTAACAGCAGTCCAACTACCAGGTGTAAATTGTAGCATTGCTCTCTTTAACTTTCCAGTAGTACTCTCAATATCAAGGATGCTTACCCATTTATATTCTCTCATTTCTAAGAGAGAGCAAATTTTTAATCCAACCCAGATACCCAAACCGTTACAGACAACTACATCAAGTATAAAAGCATCCCACCAGCATTCCACAAAATTCGGTAGTAAATGAGCAAATGCTATTTCTGTTACTTCCCACATAACACTAATGGCCCAAAGAATACCGAGGTGACGAATGAGGATCGCTTTAAGGGTCCATCCTAAGAAATGGGCTAATGCAAAAACATCTAGATGGTTCCATATCTTTTCGGCTGTAATTTCTGAACAATTAACACCATATTCTTTGTCCATGTCAATGTGAAATGATGCCAAGCGTGGATCGATCCAAACAAAGATCTTTCTGGCGGTTTCATAATCTTGAAACAGCAAAAACAATAGAGCCATTAAGTATAATACACTACACCCAAATACAAGCTTCCACACGACTGGATGTGGTCTGGTAAATGGTCCATTTGGAAATGTAAGTATCGATATGATAAGAAAAAAAAATATGATGCAAAGTATTCCAGTCCAAATGTTATCCTCGAGATTCGTAGTATTCCTGTATTAAATTAACATTGAAATTTACAAAATTTGAAATTCGTATAACAAAAAGATTTAAATATTCAATTACCTGGTGAATGCGGTATATATTACGGCTCCGATCGAAATGAGAAGCAATGTAATGCTGTGCGGTTTATAAAAGAATTCGATCGAAATATCGTCAACCGGTCTTTCATTGATATTCGGGAAACTATCCGTGCCGTGTCGTAATTTATGCCCTTCAATGTTATCCGTGCTACTCCGACAATTTGAAACCTTATTTTCGTCATTTTGGACAAGCCTCTTTAATAGGCTATCATCTATAGATTCTTCGTTAGTTGTCATCCCAATAAAGTAATTATTCGTTTTAAATCCGTATCCTGATCATTTTACACGCTGTTTCACCACATTTTCACCTTTCGTTTCTATGTACGCTACCACGTTATTGAGGAATTTACGAACCGCTTAAGCACACATGAACACTGTATCAGACAGGAAAGTACTACGGCGCTCAGTTTGCTTCCGTTTTCGCAATTGAAATTCAATGAAAAAAAAAAAAAAAAAAAAAAAAAAAAAA
>SMSQ01020445.1:4969-62363 GCA_019453375.1 Ctenoplectra terminalis | reverse complement strand
AAAAAAAAATAAAAAAAAAAAAAAAAAAAAAAAAAAAAAAAAAAAAACGATTTGACCAATCGTTTTACTTGCATGTCAGCTGATTGGACACGAAACTACATCTTTGAAGGTAAGCCTTTATATATGTATATATGAAACAGCTGTACAGATGTCACGACTACTTCTTGTTGCAAAGTAGGTTCGGTCTGTCGGTTTCTTCGCTTCGTTAACAATATTTCTACATATTTTTCTAACAAATTCTCATATTTCTCATAAAAAATGGCAGATTATTTGGACGCTGAAGCAGAGGAGAGCGAGGCAAGTGTTAAAGTATTCAAAAAATAGTAATATTTAATTCGGTTTAACTTAACGTTTTACACTTTTTCAGGAGGAAGAGGAACTTAATGTTAACGAAAGGAAAAAGCTTAAAAAATTGAAAGCTATGGAGGATAGCGACGACGAAGATGATGAAGGTATCGGCGTATAATTTGTATAAAAAAATATGTAGCTATGGTTTCTTTCAAGGCTTTTGCTTTTAGAACTATTCCATGGTTCTAGAAAGTATTGTATCAGACGCTTTGTTGGCGATCTGTGCGATATTAATGATACTTGGATGAATGTTATTTATGATTTTAATTTGTAGAGGACGAAGGAGAAGTTCCAGGGCTTATCGATGATAATCCAATCGATGATGACAATGATGGTGAAGATAGCGATGGATCTGATAATTCTCGGAAACGTAAAAAAAGTGACGACGAAGACTTTGATGATCGTTTAGAGGATGAAGATTATGATTTGCTCGAAGAAAATTTAGGAGTTAAAGTTGAAAGGGTATATAGAGTTAGAAAAAAATTTACGAAAGATATGTTAATAAATTTTTTTAACATTGCTTAATTTTTTTAGAAACATCGTTTCAAACGTTTACGTAGGATACAAGATGAAGAATCAGAAGGAGAAGAAGAAAAAGAGGCAGACGATGAAAGAGATGCTATCGCTAATGAATTATTTCCAGGCTCCGGGGAAGTCAGTTTTTAAATTGAATTTATGCTCGAGTTAATCGAATATTTATTAAATCAAGAAATCGAACTAAATATGTTATTTATTTATAGGAAGATGAAGAAAGAAGCGAAGTTAGTCATAGGGGTGAAACAGAAGCGTTTGATGAAGAAGAAAGCGAAGATGAAGATGATTTTATCGTGGACGGTGATGGTGTACCTATAACTGAAAAAAGAAGGAAGAAAAAACCAATTTTCTCGGACGCGTAAGAGTTGATTACATCATAACGATAAAGCGCGAAATATGTTTCAAAAAAATGTTTTATATTTTTGTTGCAGCGCTTTGCAAGAAGCTCAAGATATTTTTGGTATTGATTTTGATTATGACGAATTTGGAAAGTATGGACAAGACGAGTTTGAAGAAGAAGAGGAAGAGGAAGATGAATATATTCATGACGAGGTGGAAGATCGACCAAGACGATCGAAAAAACATTTAAAGAAAAAGAGCACAAAGAAAAGTATTTTTGAAATATATGAACCTAGCGAACTTATACGTGGACATTTTACCGATGTTGATAATGAGGTAATTATTAGAAATAATTTTAATCTATTATCAGCTGTTTATAAATAATTTTTTTTATTATGTTTATCGTATCGTTTCAGATTCGCGTCACAGACATTCCTGAACGTATGCAAATTCGCGTTGTTCCGATTACGCCGACAGTAGAAGGTTCAGATGAATTAGATCTTGAGGCAGAATGGATATACAAACAGGCATTCTGTCAACCGACAATTTCGGTACAAGATGCCCATCTAAATGAAGAAGCCAAAGAAAGAGCTAAAAAGGGTCCGCAAACAGTCGGAAAAATTAAGAAAGCTTTAGATTTCATGCGTAACCAGAACTTTGAAGTTCCGTTCATTTCATTTTATAGGAAAGAATACGTGTTGCCAGAATTAAACATCAATGATTTGTGGAAAATTTATAAATTCGATGGAAAATGGTGTCAACTTAAACAAAGAAAAGAAAATTTGCTGAGATTGTACAAAAAAATGAGAAACTTCCAATTAGATCTGATTATGAAAAATCCTGATGCTCCATTACCTGATAACGTACGAATTATTAAAGATGATGATATTGAACGGCTTCAAAATGCTCAGACTTTTGAAGAACTGAATGATATTTATCGACACTTCATGCTGTATTACAATCAGGATGTATCAGCTATGCAGCAAGATTTACGTAAAAAAGAGAAAGAAGCACGAAAGAAAGCTAAACTAGAGAAAAGAAAACAACAGATTGCTGAAGCCGAAGAAAATGGAAATCTTGTTGAAGAAATTCCTGATATAGAAGACGATGAAGAAGAAATGGACGAAACATTAAAGCAACCAGTTCGAAAAGGTCCCTATTATATTTGTAGGAAAGCTGGCTTAGATGGACTTGCTAAAAAATTTGGTCTCTCACCGGAACATTTTGCTGAAAATCTTAGAGATAATTATCAACGTCACGAGGTAGATCAGGATCCAACAGAACCGTCGGTAGTAGCAAATGATTTTTGTTCACCAATCTGTCAAACAAGCGACGAAGTGCTTAAAGCTGTACAATTAATGGTTGCAATTCAATTAGCGCACGAACCATTAGTACTTAAATGCGTTAGAGAAATGTACATGGAGAGAGGAAAGATATCTGTAAACCCAACCAAAAAAGGAATAAAAGAGATAGACGAAGGTCATGTTATTTATGGATTCAAATATCTTAAAAATAAGCCTGTCCGAGATCTTGTAGGCGATCAGTTTTTAAAATTAATCATAGCGGAACAAGATAAATTAATTACACTTTCCTTCAGCGACACGATAGAAGGAAATACTAGTAACAATTACCTCGATGAAATAAAGCAACTATATTACAGGGACGAATTCAGTAAAAGTGTACAAGATTGGAATTCTTTAAGAACCGGCAGCGTTGAAATAGCTTTAAACCGTATGATCATACCGCAACTGAAAAAAGAGTTACGATCCAATCTTTTAACAGAGTCAAAAGAATGCGTTATGAAAGCTTGTTGTCGTAAAATGTATAACTGGATAAAAATAGCTCCATATACTTGTGAATTCTCCGAAGAAGATGACGAAGATTGGAATACTAGTAAAGGAATTCGTGTGATGGGTTTGGCGTATGTACCCGATCCATCTCAAGCCGCGTTCACTTGCATAATTTCTCCGGATGGAGAATGCACAGATTACCTCAGATTACCGCATTTATTGAAACGTAAAAACAGTTTTAGAGAAAATGAGAAAATGATGAAAGAGGCTGATTTATTAGCGCTTAAAAATTTTATTGCCACGAAAAAGCCACATGTCGTGGTAGTAAGTGGTGAATCTAGAGAAGCATTAATGATAGTAACTGATATAAAGGAATGTATGTCAAGTCTTGTAGAGGAGGAACAATTTCCTACGATCCAAGTAGAAATATGTGATAATGAACTTGCTAAAGTTTATGCAAATAGTAATAGAGGCATATCTGAATTTAGAGATTATCCAGACTTATTGAGACAAGCTGTATCTTTAGCAAGAAGAGTACAAGATCCTCTGCTAGAGTTCTCTCAGTTATGTACCGTAGACGAAGAAATTCTGTGCCTTAAATATCATCCTTCACAAGATCAACTTCTTAAAGAGGAACTTATAGAAAATTTATATTTAGAATTTATAAATCGTATAAACGAAGTGGGAGTAGATTTAAATAGAGCAGTTCAACAACCTTATACGGCAAACTTAGTACAATTTGTATGTGGTCTAGGTCCCAGAAAAGGACAGGCTCTAATTAAAATCCTAAAGCAAACTAATCAGAGATTAGAAAATAGGACACAACTTATAACAGCATGTCACATGGGACCTAAGGTATTTGTCAATTGTGCTGGTTTCGTTAAGATAGATACAAATAGTTTAGGAGACAGCACAGAGGCGTATGTAGAAGTACTGGATGGTTCGCGTGTACATCCAGAAACGTATGAATGGGCTAGAAAAATGGCGGTAGATGCTTTAGAGTACGACGATGAAGACGCAAATCCCGCCGGTGCTTTGGAAGAAATTCTTGAATCGCCAGAAAGATTAAAAGATTTAGATCTAGACGCCTTCGCGGAGGAGCTTGAACGGCAGGGTTTTGGAAACAAGTGCATTACTCTTTACGATATAAGAGCCGAACTGAACTGTAGATACAAAGATCTTCGTGTACCTTATCAATCTCCGAATACTGAGAAATTATTTGATATTTTAACAAAAGAAACACCAGAAACTTTTTACGTTGGTAAATTAGTTCAGGCAACAGTTATTGGAGTAAGTCATAGAAAGCCTCAAGGAGATCAATTGGATCAAGCGAATCCTGTTCGAAATGACGAGACCGGGTTATGGCAATGTCCATTCTGCTTGAAAAACGATTTCCCAGAATTGTCCGAAGTGTGGAATCATTTTGATGCCGGCGCGTGTCCGGGAAAAGCTACTGGAATTCGTTTAAGATTGGATAATGGAATATCAGCTTACATTCACGTAAAAAATCTGTCCGATAAACACGTCGCTAATCCAGAGGAAAGAGTACGCATAGGCCAAGTAATTCATTGTCGCATAACAAAGATCGAAGTGGACCGATTTAGCGTCGAATGTACTAGTAAAACGAGCGATCTTCTCGATAAAAATCACGAATGGCGGCCGCAACGGGACGTTTACTACGACACAGAAGCCGAGGAGAAAGATTTGAAAACAGAAGAGGATGTTAAGAAAGTGCAGCAAAGGCAAACTTATGTGAAACGTGTTATAATTCACCCCAGCTTCCATAATATAAGCTTTGCAGAAGTCGAAAAGTTAATGCAAACCGTGAAACAAGGAGAAGCAATAATACGACCAAGCAGTAAAGGGTCCGATCATTTGACAGTAACGTGGAAAGTTACAGACAATATTTATCAACATATCGATATAAGAGAGGAAGGCAAAGAAAATACATTTTCTTTGGGTCGCAGTTTGTGGATCGGCAACGAAGAATTCGAAGATCTAGATGAAATTATTGCAAGACACATTAATCCGATGTCTGCGTATGCTTCGGAACTTTTAGACTTTAAATATTACAAATCAAATATAGAAGGTATTAAGGATAAAGCAGAAGAAATTTTGAAGGAACAGAAAAAACAAAATCCTGGCGGAATACCATACATCGTGTCCGCAGCTAAAAACTATCCTGGAAAATTTTTACTTTCTTATTTACCGCGAACTCGTTGCCGCCACGAATATGTTACCGTATCGCCAGACGGGTTCCGATTCAGAGGTCAAATGTTCAGCAGAGTGAACGACTTGTTCAGATGGTTTAAGGAACATTTTAGAGATCCTATACCGGGTCAAACAACACCTGGTACTCCACATGGAGGTATGACTTCCAGAACGCCATATAATGGTACTCCTGGAGTTAATGGAGTGAATTCAGACGCGATACAGAGAGTCGCACAGAGTATGCCACACCACATGCTACATTCCCTCTCAAAAGTAGCAAATCAAACTCCGCATTATCCACCATACACTCCAGGAACCGCAAGTGTTAATAATTATGGAATGTATGGAAGCACTCCGTATACGCCTTCCGGTCAAACTCCGTTTATGACCCCGTATCATACACCACACCACACACCTCACCATCCGCAAACACCCAGTCATTCTCAAGGATCATTTTTACAACCAATTCCTCCTGCAATGAATCCAAATTCTCACAGAACTGCAAGATCGCACAGATCCGTCTCTAATAATTCCGATACAACGAATTGGACAAAAGCAGCGGAAGCTTGGGCTCGAGCAAAACAGTCTACTTCGAAGGAATTGTAAGTTTATATGTATATACAGTTATCGATGTCAAAATAATAATTAAATATTTTTATTCCAATTCTAGCAATACGTCTTCAAGATACGACGAATCTAGAAAAACGCCTCGAAATCAAGAAGCTCAAAACGAGAGAGCAACTCCACGTAATAGAACCCCATCTGCTCGTACTCCGTCTTACAAATCTCCCAGAGGAACTCCATTTACGAATTCTAGTCCTCGGAGTATGTCTCTAAGCGGAGATGGTACTCCTCTGTACGATGAAAGTTGAGGAAATAATATGTTCTACATTTATTTAGGACAATTGGTTACCTAAGACTATACTCTGCTTTATTAACAAAGAAAAAGAGTAAGTTGAAACATCGTGTATAATCTTTACTTTTGGCAATTAGCATAAACCGTTTTCTATATTGTCAAGTATTTATTACCAGTACAAGTTACGCATCTTTTCTAGAGTTTTTTCTCAACTTTTCTTATGAATTTACAATCATGTTTCGATCGTAAGATATTTAAATTACAGAAACAGGTAAAGAACGAAATTAGAAAATTTTTTTTCCCCGCGTGTACGTAATGTCTAGAATATTCTACCTCAATGAAATTACATTTTCAAACAACAATTCTATACGGTACACCTATACATATATGTTTGCTCAATACTATATCATATTACTATTTAGTTCCATAGATCATGACATTTAAATGCAGATACTGCCTTAATCAAGAAGTATGAATGTTTTATTTGTACAAGATTTGATACTAATGTATTAGCATAAGCATATGCAATTTTGACATATATTTTACTATGAAAGATTAGTAATATTAAACATATACTAAGTAAACTGTCTCCTTTTTTTAACCATTTATAATGATTTTATTTACAGATATCATATAATTTAATTTATATTAATCATTAATAACTTTCCATTATACATGTTGAAATATTTAAATTCTGAATTTTGTAAAACGTTAAAAAAGACGTTCGATATATATTAAAGAAAATGATTATGGCTATAATAAAATATATGAAACAAATACATAGTCGCATATTTTGCTGAATGTTTCGTACGATCACGTGCATGGTTTAACGAGCAATTTTAATAGTTAAAGTTGGCGACAAACCATGAGAAATTAGTGAAACAAAATTCTACATTTTAGAGTAATCAGTGAAAGTGAAAGTAATAATGTTTAGTTAAAATAATAACGAATATATGGCGTCTTATAAAATCATCGGAACCAGTTATAACGACTCGACCATATTTGGAACGGATTTTTATGTTCTTATGGTCGCACAACGGTCGCAACTTCCCACACATTAGTACGCACGTTGCTGGAGATGCAGACATATGATTCATCCAGAATGAATCTTTTCAAGTGTGCGATCGTGTCTCGGTCGAAAATATAGATGCATGTATTTTTACAATGCGTCTACTATTCCTAAGATGTAGACGGGTTCGCTATAAATTATATTCTATTGTAAAAATTGCCCAAAATAAATTGCAATGATTGCAACATATTTATAATCAGTTGAATAAACTATTTAAAAAACATACTTTGAGTTAATAATTAGTGATTAATAAATCCATTGTTTGTTAAACATCAAGAAACACCATTTTTAATCAATAATTTCTCATTTTCAAACACAAATACCCTGTTCAGGTAACAAGCATAATGTAACGATAAATGAAAAACAAAACAGTAATTACCTTGCTCGAACACGATGTATTTACCGTGACCATACTTTTAAACAATGAAAACGGTACTGCGAATGCGTAGTAAAGGACCCGCGTGACGCGTCCTGTTACGATTTACTCAACGTTTCAAATTCAAACGAACCAATCGCAACGAACCGATCGCTTAACTCGACCAATCAGAGCCTGCGAACATTCAAGCGCTTCGATAAAATGTACGTATGTGTTGTACGTGTAGCCAAACGGTAACTAGTGTGGATCGCTGGAATACACAGGGATACTTGCATACGGCAATAAAAGCAGGCAGCCAGTCAACCGACCGTTCAGATCTCCTTGCATTATCCAGTGCGTGCGTGGTTATTCCTGTTGCAGGATCTACATTTACTGTTCGATAATCGTTTCTTTCTTCTTTCGAAGTTGAAAAAAAGGTAAGTTAAACATTCGTTTGAAACCTGTGATGTTAAGTTTGCACGATGGCAAAGAGACGCCACGAACAAAGAGACGCCGGTTATTCGTATTTATGCGTTCGATCAGAAGGCTTATTAATTGGTGTTCAATACGAAACAAAGAGAATCTCGTTGTTTTTTCTTCGACAACCCTAATCGACGTTTTCCGCATTCGATTTACAACGTGACTGCGGTAAGTTCTGTTGAACGCGATCATGCGTAGAAGTGTAATTGTGTAACTTGGGCTTTCCGTGAGTATCGTGATTTTTTTTCGCAAAGGACAAAGAAGGATATCGAAGATTACTTTCGGTCGGGTCATTGACCGTTAGGCCAAGGTGGATTTGACATATTTTCACGATGAAGTACACAGGCAATTACAAACAAGTTCAAGCACCGTTTTGCTCTATTTTCGTAGGCCTAATAGACACAACGATAAAATATAATTCACAGTTTCTTCAAAAATTTATTATTATTTTATCTTTGAATAAAAAATGAAAGCAGCAAAGTATTAGAAAATCTAGTGATCGATAATAAAATCATATTCGATTCTGAAAAAATTTAGCTGTAACATAAATAGCGCGTTACTTTTTTTGTACACTTTCTTTGTTCGAAATCATTTTCTTGCACAGAATTATCGCAACAAAAATTACAAAACATATATAAAATAAATACATTGTATTTATCAGGAAGATATCTGCGGAAAATTTCATCTTGTTTTTTCTCGAATTTTCGATCAGTTTAAAAGATCAGTGTTCTTTTACAGCGATACAACTACGGCTACAATGGCCACAGCTACCGAATCGCCTGTTAACGAATGTAAGTGTTGAAAATTCTATATAAGGATACTAACCATTTATTTTCTATAACAATTTTCATAATTGACAGCGCAATTGACAATTTATATACTCAATAAACTATATCGAATTTAAATAAAAAAAACTGATTGCATTATACATAATATGTACGTTTTATATATCTTATCGTATTTATTGCAAAATATCTATACCTTTTGTTAACTATTCACCAAGATCGATGGATCGTTACTGTTTTAAAAAATAATGTAACAAATATCTTTTACATGTATACATTGTTGAATTTGATTTAATCGATATATATATGTTATAGATTTATTTATTTTGTACGATATTATTTACAATATTACCGTACGATGTACCTATACATTTGCGAACGATAACGTTCTTCGAGCCATTGTTTGTGACAGGCTTCCTGAATCGTCATCAATAACAAACCGAAATCTTGTGTCGAACAAAGAGACGGTTCGTGAATCGTGCGAAACGCAATTTTTGCGCGTTTCGATGACAAAGTCTGCGAGACAAAGGATCCTTAATTAGGAAAGCAATTTAGGTGGCAGTAGGAACACACCCTAAGGCAACGGAAAGTACTTAGATAGTTGCCGAGAAGAGGTCAGAGCCCTCCATTGGCGTCCTCGGAGAAGTGCAGCCTGCACTTCGCCGTGGCAACTGCAGCTTGACTCAACTGCAGTGCTCGAACGCTTTTCAGTGGTTCTCAATCACGGTTAATTTCAACAAATTGCGTTTCTCTCAATAAATCGTTGTTCCGATATTTTCATATTTGCAAATGAAGTATTTATTCCACCCATAATTAAGATTAATTTTTATTTTCTTTTTTACTTTTTTCTTTAATTTAATAGTTCTTAAGATTACTCGATGCACCAGGCCAGTCGTAACTTAAAATTCCTATATAATTGTGGAGAAAAAATTTACGAGCATCACTTTTTATGACTTTGTCCCGTTGGAGCCTTATCAAACCTTTTCTACCTGATGTGCCCGATGCCTGACTTCGAAGATCAATTTGGAGTGAATGGAACTTGAAAAAATAATAAGGTTGAATTATATAGCTTGTAAACCTGAAATTTATTACTTCCGACTTTTATCGTAATTAGAGTAAACACTCTGTTTCTTGCAGAATGGAATTTAATATGAGATATAACAAGGGCATTTGTTCCATTTGTTTGAGCACAGATTGTTTTTTATGCGTCGAATGAGCGCGGCGATTCTATGGCTATCGCCAATTTCGCAATGCGAATAATTACGTGGAGAACGATGATATTGATCTCCCATTACCACGCTGTACACGGTGTAACGGGGCCTCCATAAGTGTCGTGTATCGATAAATAATGCTGTTTCACAATTGAACACGGCGTCGACTACCAGTACACGACTTGAAACTTCGTCCCTCGCTCTTTTCACACCGGCCTTTCTCGTTGTGCCGGAGAATGAGATTCAAGTTCCTTTTGCACACGTGAAAGAGACCGGCTTGGTTGACTCTCGGCCGACTTTAAAGAGCGTACACACGATGACATTGAAGTGCGTAGGTTAATCCGATTGTCCGATGTGGCGTGCAAGATATATCGAGTGAAATGTCCATAAGCATTTCCCCTCGGAGAAACTCATCGCAGAATTTCTTCCTGCCTTAAAGGGTATGCGACACGATAAAGCACGTTTTAAAACGATGCATTTTTCTTGGCCGAACGGCTCCCTCTTTCACTTTGTCTTCTTTTTTACGTTAACGCTTTTTTAGATCCAATTAAATGTAACGAGCAAACGAAGCTCATTAAACATAGTACGAGATCAACATTCCATAGATTCTCTTTTTCTTCTCGTCTGAATACATCTTCTAACGAACTCCGATCGAGTAGCTGTTATTTATTCGCATGGTAATAGGATAAATCTTTTTCGAGTAGACAAACGAATAAATTTAAATGATAGATATCAGGCAGTTAGAATTAAAAAAAAAAAAAAATCCTTAGCAAACAATGCACTTCGGTATCGAGGCGCTTCCATTAGAATACGTCGCTCCGATTTCTGCGCAATTTACCACGGTTCGTGATCAGTGGAAAAAAGGGGCGACTGCATTATTAACATCGCCTGTTCCGAGTTCTGAAAATATTCCACAATATCGATTCACGTGTAGGAGATTCATTCATTTCACGGCGTATCCCTCGACCGTAATGCGTCACGAAGCTTCAACATTGCGATTGTTCGATCGTTTCTGCCAAATGGAAAAGTTTACGGAACAATGGTTATCGTTGCGCCCTATATTTTTTACCTTCGGTTCTCGTTGTTATTATTGCTGGTGTTTGCCTGGATCGATTTTCCCGATCCGCGGCTTATTGAAATGCCGGCAGCAATAACCAGAAAGGATGAAGAAAATGAATAGAGCGTACAGTTTGTTGGATTTAAGGACACAAGGGGTGTGTCCATCGAGGAAAAGGGGAACACACTTTTGAACAAAGATAATCTATTTTGAGTGTCGACGTACTGATGGATCGTCTCTTGCATTTTTATACTCTCCTCAGATTCGTCGTTTCATATAATAATTCAGTTCACGAAATAGTGTCGCGTTTCGGGAATCGAAGAAATGTAACAATGAAGTCGAAGTTTAAATTTTCTTAGACTTCGCTAGAATTAAGAGGCTCTTGTATATTCTGTAGGTTCAAGTAAATTGAAGTAAGAAGTACTTAACACAGATACTAGAACAATCGAAATAAGATTTCTCAGCATTCTCTGAGCACTTTTCGAGCGCATACTGCAGTCAGTTCGAAAATCGCGTCCTCGGTGTCGCAACCAAGCAAAGGCAGGATTCTAGTGGTAGGGCTTGATTTATAACGTTCGCGAAATAGGGTGCTAGTTATGTAAAATCTTTGCAAACTTCAAAATCAATAAGCCAAGATACTTCCATATTTCCAACTTATTCTTTCATAGCGTTACAAAATTATTCGTTCAAAAATCTTACACATTTATCAAACATAGCTAAAAGAAAAGAAGAAAAAAAATCTATCAATCGATTCTCTGAAATCAAACGAAACTAGTCGAAGCTCTTATCCACCGTGATAGATATAACAAGAACAATTAGACCAAGTCGCCCCAATATATCTCCCCTATCATAATCTAATTCCAAGTTCTAAATCTGCGAAGGTTAAAGAACGCAATCATGTGCCTCGGTAAACTGCGGAATTTCGCAAAGATCGTGGCAAGAAGATATCTTCCATTGATCAGCGGGCTGCCGGTACGAGGCTGCGCCAAAGTATGTACAAGAGGCCCGACGGTGGTGTTAGGGTGGGACAGATGGTATTTTACGCCTTCACGTAGGCTTCCACACGTGCCTAGAGACCGGTAGCCGGGTCCACGATGTAGGCATGTTAAGGCTGCTCGAGGTGGAGGTTGGAGGTTGGAGGTTAGCAGAGGTGGAAGGGTGGCTTGTCGTCGGGTAGGCTGTTCGCTACAGCGGGGGGTGGTCTGGCGCGGCTAGGGGCGCAAGAGGCGCCAGTGGGTGGATATTGAGCGACGCCGGGCGTCGTGGCGCACTGTGCGGATCAGTCGCCCTCCAGCCACCGCCCCAGATACGAGTTCAGTCACTTCCGGCCCTCCTCTTTGCTCGTCGGACGTATCCCTTCGCCGACTTTTCTGCGCTCCATCCTTTCATTCTCGTAGTCGTTCGCCAAACTGTTTAGTTTTGCCGAACACGGAGCACGGTTCGCTGTTAATAGAGAGTAATCGAACGCTAGAAACATGCTGATCGGTCTTGTGCGCGACTCAGTGCTGCAATGCTTCTGTCACAGCTGCAAAGCACCCTTGGGCATCGTAGGTGAGTTCTCTATTTAAATCTTTGCTCGACGCTTTTCATCATTTTGGGGAAAAAAAGATGCAACCGTTTTTGGTATTTCCTTTTTTTCTTCTGGTTTGTCGGTTACGAGGTGTGCGGACAACTAAAAGGGGAGGAGTCGATCCCTCGGTGAATGACTCCTGCAATCGAGGTGATCCGCTAAACTCGTGACTAGATTTCTTTTAATCTAATTTTACACGGTATCGTTGCACCTGTTTCAATTCGGAATTTTATCATCTTTATCGATACCACTAAGTACCATATTTGATGTCGCGATTGTTCGTTTTATGCAAATCTATTATTCTTTTTTTATTTGGTTCGTTCTTTAATTCGAAGAATGTAAATCATCAAGAGTTCTCTTTAACACGAATCGAACGTGTTAAATTTTAAGCACTCTCGTATACAGAGAAGCATGACGATCTCTTGCTCGAACGTCCCCTTAATGGTTCTCCTTTTAAATATACACTTTTCGAACTTGATGGCCAGCGTATTTTTACCGCAGTCGAGGGTGGTCGATATCACGCTGGTATCGTATTATCCTAGGCACCTGCAGTTCGATCAATCTCTCTACCCTCTACCAATTGGTACTCATGGTGCGCCCATGTATCCTACTATCTACAGTAAAAACTTATTACACCGGTACCACTATTTTTCTCTATTTTATAAACTTGATACGTTTACCGAAATCGTTCTTGATTTAAGTCATCTTACCAAATTAATATGTAATCGAACGTGACAAGAGTTTGCAGTCTGATCGAATCAAATCGATATTCCTCTTTTTAATACATAAGTCACCCTGAACTTCTCCAAGTACTTGGAAAGATTGTAGAAGCAGTCGGCACGCACGTGTTCCATGGGAAAAGTCTCGATAAAACGATCGGGGTGCGGCCCAAGATGGCCACCCTTGGTTGCCGGCCGATAGTGAGAAGACGGTTGCATCGATTTCCCGATAATTAAAGCACGATCCCTGTTTCCCTGGTCCCTACGGTAATACGGCACTCTCATTGATTCTCAATTTCCGAAGCAGGAGATAGAAGGGGCACTGCGCCCTTCAAGAAGCCCAGTGGCAAAGGAAAGCCGCGGACCAAGCAACCCAAGAAAGTAAAATTCATCAGTGAGTATTTGCCGTTGTTTAATTAACGAGTCTCGTCGTTGACTCTTCAGCTTTCGAGCTGTGATAACACCTTCGTAATCGAAAGCTTAATCACGCTTGAATTAAGTTCAATTAGAACGTTTCATTTTTGTTCGAGAACCGTTTAAAATCGACGAAATAAAATGAGAAAAATACCATCAGGATAGAAAATTGTATCATTTAACGATATATTTTTATTGCTTTACGTTTGATTGGCCGTTAAATGGTACATTATCGATCGAAAATTTGGCAACGTTTCGATCGATTATCCACAAAGTGCAACGAACTCGACACGCACGGTCGCCAATATGTCGCCGGTGAATTATAAATCGAAGGCGGCGAATGTCGAAGAACGCTCCGGCATGGTGTGCATGGGGTAGCCCTTGAAAGGTGCGTGTGCCGACGCTAGACGTCGCGGCGCCTAGAGACAATCGTCCCGTGGGCTGATCGATCCTTCCTTCTCGAGTCTCTGAGTCATACTTCCGTAACTGCCTGATATGTTTCGAAGCAAAGCCGAGATAGATGGATCGAGAAATCTTCAGCTAAAGTGGATTGTGTCTCGCCGGTCTGGCAGACTTGATGTTTTTTAATTGCAGCTTCCTCGATAGGGGTTGCGCGAAATAATGAATGAATCATGGAGATTTACTACCATCATTACGCGTATGCAGATTTCGGCTACGTTACGAGTGGCGATAATTAATTCGTTTTGCTTGCCTGCAATTATATGGTTCGAGGAAAATTAATTGTTCAATTATGTTAACACGTGAATAATTGTTCGTTTTATATTTTTAAATATTTAATATTACGTTGGAATTGATTAATAGTAATATATTGTTAATAGATTTTTTAATATATCCAATTACATTCCATTTAAGGAGTTATAATGGGTAATTCCTTTGTTGAACAATTTTGCTTATTAACGCGTCCATAGCAACCGAGATTCGATGCCAAGAGAAATCCAAGGGTGGATTGTGCTATGAAGTAATCTTGGCAGAGCCTACAGTACCGAAGAGAGCACCGTCACCGCCACAGACGAGTCCGACTCAACAAGTTGCTATTGAAGACAAGCTTCGAGCAGCAGAGGAAAGAAGACTTTCCTTGGAAGCTCATAAGCTCGCTGCTCTTGCCGCTAAGCTTAGCAAAATTGAAGAGGCCTCTCGCAAAAAAGATGAACTTAGCGCTGCTTTCATTGCTGCGACCCGTGAATCCTTAGATGCTAAGATGAATAACACGGAAGAAAAGCGAGAGGCTCACATCGCAGAATTGAAGAACAAGTTGAAGGAACACGTTAGTTGAGATTTTTCTTTACTCGCGTATTTATTTATTTATTTATTTTCTTAATAAATGTTACGTCAATTCGTATAATAATAATTATTATTATCATTTCTTTTCATACTTTCCATTATAGTTAGAAAGTGTGGAGAAGACCCGTTTGAGTCTCGAACAACAGACTCAGGAGATTCGTTCCGCTGTGGAAGAGAAGCTAAAGACCGCTGCTGCTCAACGCGATGAGAATATTAAGAGGATGTTGGTTCGACTCAAAGAACATGTCAGTATTAAATATTATTGGTGAATACGAATCTGTAAAATGATTTATATTCTTTTACATACTACCTAATTTTATTTTTCAATTTTTAGGAGGAGCAAGTAGCTCGCGTACGTCAAGGAATAAGCGAGCGCATGCAGCAACTCGAATCTCAGATCCAAGGCAAGTTAGATCAAGCTCACGAACGCCGCCAGAATATCGAGCGCGAACAGAAGGAGAAGCTGCGCAATCATGTAAGTTACACGTATTATCCGTTTACTTAGACCTTGGTATTAGTTTTATGGTTTTTTTTTTTTTATTGGATTATTTTGGCCAGTATCAGGAAAGATTTCTCGCTTTTGTAGAAGTAACACCAAGTTTAATCAAGTTTCGAAAACGCGAACACAAGTGAATGAAGTTTTCCAAACTTGATTTTTTTATTAGTAGAGATCCTTTGTTACACACTGTCGACAATGTTACCCAATAAGGGAATTTGAAATGGTCGTTTAGAACACTGTGAAGATAGCAAAAGTGCGTCAGATGGCGGATGAGTGCGCCACGAGAGAACTTCTGGTGAAAAAGTTTGAATTTGACAAGAGGGTTTCTACTGCGGAGCAGAACCGACACCGAGAGATTCAACGTCGTGTGCAGGCTATTCGCCAGCATGTAATTTCGCCCTCTTTCTGTTGATTCAATATTCTTATTGTCTCTCACCCCCTACCATTATGATATTGGCTTATTTATATCCGTTTCGCAGATTAAGTTTCAGTAGGAGTTCCATGACTTCAGTTGGCTACGGTTATCGTTAGAATTTTTTAATGAATTATGATCGTGCTTCGCTATATTATGTTGCAGAATATTCCGTATAGGGGTTCCGTTACATTATGCATAATTATGTATCAAATATTTTTTTATCTTTTTCTTTTCAGCATGTCCTTGCATTTATGAGCTATGATACCTCATAGATGTTAGCTTAATATCAGTTCTAGCATGATACACTTAAATATTTTTGTTTTAGAATAGTTGAATGTCATAAGTTTACAGTTTAAAATATTATCTCTTTTTTTTTTCTTGTTCTAAAGGAGAGGCGCGCGGAAATGGTAAGACAGAACAAGGCAGCTCTGTCCGAGCAATCTGCCATGCCCGCTGAAAAGGAGACTGCCAGTTCTGGGTAAACATAACGTCATTCTTGATCGCGATCCTCGTTAAAATACCTTTTCATCGTTTCAAAATCGAGGAAAGAGGAGAGCGGGATTTGACTACAGGCTTGCAGAGTCACTCGCTGAATAGATCATCGGAGTAACATGTTTAAACTTTGGAATAAACTAAGGAGTCGCACTCGCTGTGCTTTACAGGACTCCATTACGCTTTGTGCCATTTATGTTCGCTGGATGAAAATTATGGAACTTATGCAAGCGATTTAATAGTAGCTGGAGAGATTTGCAATTTTAACAATTTTATTTTATTACAGTGGATGGGGGACTAAATATTCTATTAGATAAAATATTCGAAATAATTCAGAGAAACGTTTACATAAAGAAATTAACCAATTTTTTTCCACTGTTTACTTGTGCAAAAAAACAAAAAAAAAAAGAGTCACTGCCTTCATCTAACTATACACACCTTTTTCTTTCTTTTTTAAAGATACACAAATACACATACTAACCTCGGTTGAAAGCTGTGGCGTGTAACATATTATTTTCAGTTGTAATGTGCCTACCACTTACACAAATGTGGATCTTGTAGATGGCATTAAAAAATATTTTATGTTTGTGATGAATTGTATATGTCGAAGTAACCAATATTTTACAATTTTTTTATAATGCTTGTTTCAGTATATTTCATTTTTTTAATGGCTATGGTGTTGTTTAATTACCCAGTTTTTATTACCCTGTTAAAAAAAAAAACCGTTCCGTTTAGGTTTGAAATCGAGAAAGGTCATAACGATTATCAGATTCAAATATTGAATATTTTCTCTTTCTGTTACATATTTTATTCACTTCAGTTTTTTTTTTTTTTTTTATATATAGCTTTTGGTATTGCGTTCGTTAAATATTTGCTTTCATTCATAGAATAATGATAGAATAACTATCGCTACAATTAGATTTTAAGTGGTAATTGCGACCGTGTATGTGTACACATACCATATATAATAAGCATATACATATGTATGGTATGTGCCGACATTTAAGCACACTTATAATATATATAATAGATAGTGCTTTATACTAGGCTTGAAAACTTTAAAACCATTTTGTACTCGATCATTGTAATATTACTGCGCTAATTGAACAAGNTTTCTTTTTTAAAGATACACAAATACACATACTAACCTCGGTTGAAAGCTGTGGCGTGTAACATATTATTTTCAGTTGTAATGTGCCTACCACTTACACAAATGTGGATCTTGTAGATGGCATTAAAAAATATTTTATGTTTGTGATGAATTGTATATGTCGAAGTAACCAATATTTTACAATTTTTTTATAATGCTTGTTTCAGTATATTTCATTTTTTTAATGGCTATGGTGTTGTTTAATTACCCAGTTTTTATTACCCTGTTAAAAAAAAAAACCGTTCCGTTTAGGTTTGAAATCGAGAAAGGTCATAACGATTATCAGATTCAAATATTGAATATTTTCTCTTTCTGTTACATATTTTATTCACTTCAGTTTTTTTTTTTTTTTTTATATATAGCTTTTGGTATTGCGTTCGTTAAATATTTGCTTTCATTCATAGAATAATGATAGAATAACTATCGCTACAATTAGATTTTAAGTGGTAATTGCGACCGTGTATGTGTACACATACCATATATAATAAGCATATACATATGTATGGTATGTGCCGACATTTAAGCACACTTATAATATATATAATAGATAGTGCTTTATACTAGGCTTGAAAACTTTAAAACCATTTTGTACTCGATCATTGTAATATTACTGCGCTAATTGAACAAGAACATTCACAAGATATGTAGTCTAATTGAATATGATAATATGATGCTTCTGTGATGACTTAATTATTTGTCAAAATGTGTAGCGTTTAAGTGAGAATGTGAGAGAGAGAAAGGAGAGAGAGAGAGAGACGTTTGATTCCTCTACGCTCCTATGGATACCGTGGCTAGGGGCCTTAATTTTGTTCGTACCATATATCATCGCTGGAAGTATTTAAAAAAAAGTAACACAGTACCGGGGCAAAGTTTTTACAAAAACTTAACTTCACATAATGAAATAGGCAGCTGGTGGTTCCTCGGCCTTCTTAGATACTCGTATATAATACATATATGTATAGTATACCATATATTGAGGATACCATAAACGGAGGACACTTATAGGTTTGGTCACGGTATTGTCACAAAATGAAGGGGTATACAAAAATAAAAAGAATATGTCGCAGTGATATTGCAACCGATACCCTACAATCTTAGATATTGAAACTATACAGAAAATTTTTACAAAGGGCTATTCGCAGAAGTGCTAACGCGAGGAAAAAAATTAATTAATTAAAAAAAAGAATGAAAGGAAGAAAAAGAAAACATTAGAACTTTTATGTCGACAAATATGCAACTGTAACCTACATTGCCGAGTGTTGCGGTTAATTTGTTACGTGTTGCAACATCAAGAAAAGGGATGGATGGTTTCATTTTTCTTGTGGTTACGACAGGTGGCGAATAACGTCTATTTTTGCATAATTGTTGTGATCTTTTGCAAAAATGTATTAAGTATAATTATTATATAGGTGCCCAACGTATGTATGTTATGATTGTCCTTTTTCGACTTGTGTTATGATATATAAATATATATAAATTTCTACGCGATGGTATATATATATAGATATATATATATGATATGGTTGCTACAATGTACGTATGGTTTCTTGTGTGCTTTGGTAATTGTTTTACATTGAAAGAACAAAGAAAAAAAAAAAAACACAAACAAATTAACTCTTGCAAAACAATTAATACAAAATATGTTTCTATCGAAAGAAAAATAATATCGCGAGAAACCAATTTCTTAACGACGCATTGGTTGCCTTCGATATTCTTTGTTTAAGTTTTAGTTGGAATAATGTGTGTTCGAACGAGAACCTGATTGTGTGAAGTAAAAGGCCATACCTACACGCACTTACACTAGTTTTCTTTCTATTATAAATTCCTCTTTAATTCTTCCTTTCCAAAGTAATATGACACATACTGGTAATACAATTTCATACATTCATTTTGATTAAACTTTTTTTTATTTTTCCAAACATATGGATTTGGCGCCGCTACTTTGCAGTTGATTCAGATTTAACTGACTATCGGTCAAACAGATTATTTCGCAATCTTACCAGTATCCCTCTATTGAACGTACATCACAGAATCCTGTTCGTTACGAGGTAAACGCATAAATGTTGATACGATGACAATTTTTCTTTTCACATAAATACTAAATATTAAAAATATTATCACAAGGTATTGCACGTGGACAGTTTATCTAAAACTTTCTTACAGCCTTCTAAATTTTTGAGTTAAATAATCGAAGCGTAGAGCTGGGCATTGATACGTTACTGGGATCCATGTGACGTCACAGGCTGTCGAATGGCCGAAAGCCAAAGGCTAAACGAAACGACGAGGCAGGCTTCGTAGCCGAGTAGGTAGAGGGCAAATGGCTGCCGTGCGGGTGAATAATAATGCGTAGCCAGTGTGAAACAAGTGATAAAGTGCGTGTACGATGTTACTAAAGGGCCGATTATCGGAGAAGAAGAACCGGAGGCATCATGGGAAAAACTCCAAAGCCACAGCCGGTAAGTGGATAGATTGGTATGCCAGGAAATTTGCGAAATGGTTCGTCTGCCAGTCGACGAGATAGCCCTGCTGCGTTCTCGGTCCCTCTAATCGTTTTCCATGGTATCAACACAACATGGCCGAACGTGTAGAGATTAAAGTATGCGGTTTTAACTTGTGTTTCAATAAATATCCGTAAACAGAATTTCGAATAAGAGTGTGTTAGATGTAAATGGTATTTAACTTGCACGTAAAAATTGATTAAAAGTCCCTCTCGAGGCGATACATTGTCAAGATAAATAACTTTTGGAGTAAGAACATTTTTTTTCGTATTATGTTTATGGAATTTAATCACAGAATGCGCGATTGTAGTGATGTCAGTTATCAAGGTTATGCACAAAATCGTATACGTCTTAAGAATTGTGTTTTCATAGTTTACTCTAAAAAAGATAGTGACCGATCTTTTATGGTAATGCGTTAAATTAAACAGTAGGACGATTAAGGTAGAATGCCGCGGTTCCATACATTATTGTCAAGGATAAAACACACTACAAAACATCATCTAGTGAGGTTATGCTGTTTTTACTGTGAACGCCTCACGCGCTCGCATGTATAAATGTATTTGGTTCTCGTGTATTAGTAAACATGATTCACGGTTGTTTCTTATATTATTCACAGATATTAGTCGATTCCCTGCTCCTCGGTCTTGGTATGAATTAACTAATGAATGTGATAATTTTTTTATTTTATTTAAATTCAAATAAATAGTTGAGGACGAGCCAATGTTGGCTATACATATGAAACGTGTAAGCGATTATCAATGAATCTGAACTTCGTCCCTTCGTTTGGTATGCACTTGTTGACAATGAAACATCGTCGCTATCACTTAACTATGGGTATTTTCTGCGCACGGATAAAACACCGTGGTCTTGGTAGAATGTTATCACTTTAAGTTTGTCAGGCGTTGGCCTTTACATATTAACTGCGTAGCTACTGTCGCGTTAGATCGGTTTCAATTCGAATCAACATCTTTTTACCGAGCAATTACAGCGTTTCAACATAAAACAAATTACACATTACATTCCCAATTCTAAGTAAAACGTGCTTCCAGGAATCTTAGTATATTAGATAGTTAATTAATATTTAATTGCGTGAATTGACTAGAACGAATGCGTCGTAAAATTACTATTATATGGATATACAACATTAACTTGTTAGAGATTTTCCCAATGGGTGTACACACACTAACTTACCTCATAATGGCATATACACGATCGCTTTAACCGTACGCAATATTATTATGCATGCGATCAAAAGTTGCTTTCACTTTTCCTCAAAATATATAACGCTTTCGGGTTCGCCATTCTGAAATGCAGTCTCTGTACCGGCAAAGGTATTCCGCGAGCGGTAGTCCGTTTACAGCGATTAATCGTTCCCAGTCGTATCTATAACTTTATAGAAACGATATTAATATATTTCGTATTCCACGTCTTGTTACTAAGAATTAATTGAGCGTGACCCTCGACCACGAAACTATTTCAACGAGACGCGCTCGTTTCTTGCGCACGTCACACGGAAGGTGCGTGTTAGTGAAACCGTGAAAATGCATTCTTAGCATGTTGCGATAAGAATAGAGCAAGGAAGATAGAGTAAGATAACAAATAGAGGAGAGGTACGTACATGATCGTACGTAATCAGCGCGCCTGTGTGTTCGCGCATACCGTCACTGTGTCGTATGGAAACATACATCCACTAGCCTCACACAAGGATAATTGTATAAGTGCACGTGTTGCCATGACGATAAAGACGCGGATCGATGTTTTTAACCCGGCGGAGCGCATCAAGTTGATTCCGCGACCGATACCTTGCGATATTTCTGTCTTCGTATTGCGCTTTTCCGTTCCTTACCGTGCCATATGCCTACAACTTGATCGATCGAACTTATGGCATGTAGCTTTTGTAGCTATAGAATTGGAAACTTTAAGACCGCTAACGACGGTCCGCATATTTTCAAGCTTTTCGTACTATAAATTTCTTTTCCAACGAAGAATTAAAATTCCTATCTTTCTTAAATTAAAATATTAACACTGAAACCACCAAAGCAATCGAACGACCGGTTCTTAATTTTTGATTCGTTTTTGAACAATATCGAAGAAATAGCTAAAAACGAATGATTTTAATCTAAACAAGAATAAAGACTGTTCGCATAAAGCTGGGCAACGATAAGAGCACTAATTATCGTTCGTATTCGTTAGTGATACTTGACGGGCCACGTGGCTACCGACGCTTTTGAAATACATCTTTTTTCCTTTTTTTTTTTTTACCAATTACGATGGTCTGTTTATTCTTCCGAATGTAGGTTATTATCTCGTACGTTCGACCCGAAAATTTCTGCGCTACACGAGTGATAACAACTTTTAATGATCGTCTGCAGTATCTGAAAACACATTTAGCCACATATCTTGTCCTTGAAAATGTCTTAATTTCGCGATAAATCCAGTTGATGATGATGGCTTATTTGTTGAAATCATTTGGTCATTGACCAACTTCATGGTCTAGTTGTAGTATTTTCTCTCTCTGTCTCTCTCTCTCTCTTTTTATTCCGATACGATAGCGATATCGCGATATCGGCTTTACGGAGTTATATAAACTTTGTCCAGCGTAAAGTCTATATCCCTCAACAGCCGAAATGAACGCAACCATGGCTGTCCGCGTATCATCGGCAAGTATCTTCGAATCGGATAACGGTATACGAGTGGCTAAATTAAGTGGAACTAGTTTCCTGTGGCTATCATTTACACGGTATGTTTACCGATAAAAGTATATCGCTTTCGCAAATTCAATTTCGATATTTAACATTGCCTGTTCCGTTGTTATGTTACAATATTGTTCGGTACGATAAACATCGTATCTTGGAAGATAAAGAACAGAATAATTATCTGTGTACTCGCGGAGTATTCTCGTTGATTTAGTTTCATTAATATTAAGTGTCGATTACTGTGATAGATTGCAGTAGTGCCATTAATATGTTAAACGTAGAAGTTTACGGCAGGTAAACATGTTAAAACATGCAGTAATAATGAATGAACCACGATTACTGTGAGTACTTTATTATACTTGCCAATCGAAAGAAGAACAAAAATAAAAAGTTATTTTAGGAGTTGAATTTAAGTAATCCTAAGCATCGATCGCATCGTCGTCGAATGCATACCTCAATTACGCTACGAGTGCTACGATACTCTTACTAATACACCAAGCAAGGGGGATTAATTAATGGACATTGGACGAAAGGAAAATAAATCAATTGAGCCCTTATCGAAATTGTCCAAAGTTCTACGAACACGTGGCGTTCGGTGTACGCGTTTAATTGATGGCAACGAACGAGCCACGGCTAGCGCAGCGAATCTAAACGAGCGTTTCAATACCGATGCAGAGCCATTTGAATAATAATCGTTTTATCGATTCGTATTGACGCAGAGGCTTGCATACTTTCCGTGCTGTTGTGATCATCGCGCTACTTTCCATCGCGCAAAAAGAAAAGAAAAGGAAAGAAAGAGAAAAAAGAAAAAAACGTTTTTACTTTTAACAAAGTTGCACTGGTCATCCGTTTTTTTTCTCTACGTTCTTTTTATCCCCCCCCCTCCCCCCCCCCATTTTTCTTATTTTTTGGAACTTCTTTTTTCTATTCGTCGAATTACTTTATTGGCCCGTTGGTTCCATATTTCTGCCCGGCGTTCGAAACTTAATTCGGATATTTAGATGCGAATGCATACGCCGGTAAATTATCATACGCCTAAAAGTTGTCAAGGACCGGACGGGTCTTCGCGTTTTTAGTCGGGTCCCGGCAAAATTTCTCGAAGAAATAACGGTCGATGAATCCGGCGACGGGTGTTAAGCGACTCAAGGTCTTTGTAATGTAGTCTCAATCACCGTCAATCTACAGTGATCTCAACAATTTATTGCGGTGCCACCTTTTCGACCGATGCAGCTTTTCCCACTCTCGATTCTCGATTAAAAGGCTTCTTTCAAGCTTTCTCACTAGATACATGGCTCTTTTTATATATTTCTCTTATAGACATTAATAGCGTTATCAATTTTCTGTGGAACCATCTTATTGATCGATAGATTTCTTAAAATGTAATTCCATAATAGATTGTGATATCGTGTATGGTATGAAACGTGGTCGCTGAACTATCGTAAAAATTACGACGTCTAATTGGACAAGATTTTTCATTAACTGTGAAAACTGCAATAGGTCGTGTCTTTTTCAGTCGTAATTTTTAGGAATGATTAGTAATAATATGAGTCACATAATAGTTTAGTAATCTGGGGTTGAATCATCTATTATACTATTAATAGTATATCCTACATTAATAATAGTAACAGTACCGCTGAACAAAGTATTAAATATTAGAGTATTAGTCGTATTTCGAGTCGGAAATTCACTTGAATGATCGCAACTGCAGTTCTCTTTTTTCCCTCGGTTGTCCACTGCATTTCATTTGGCCTACAATTTCTGCCAGACCGCAGAGGGACGACTGGCGCCGCGGCGCCCGACGCCGTCTCTTTAGATTCTATCGCACTTGTCGTGGTTTATCGCGGGGGGTTGCATTTAGCAGGAAAATCGTACCGTATAATTAATTGCAATCCAATGTATGACATATCTGTATGCACTTTCGTCACGAAATGTATATAAATTTTGATAAAAATTTTTGTTTAATTTTTGTTTAATTTTTTAGCCAATTGATCCATTGAGAACGTTCAGTTTCAAAGAAAAAAAAATAACAATATTGATTTTCCAATAATTTCCCAACGGTTCGAGTAGTAAGTGTATTTGAAACACGATTTTCCTCCCATTGAATTGCAAATATTGCAGAATATTATGTAACCAGTGTTATCATCGTTATATTATCAATGTCTGAGCTGTTGTTGCATCGTACGACTTTGGATGCAACTCTTGTGCATCCATGTCCACATTTTCAACACCTCGCATTTTCAACTCGATTTAAATATATCTTTTTTTTATTTCAACCTATTTTATACTTCTCGCTCGACTTCAAAAGATCATGTCTGCTGACATAACGTTGCATAAGACTAACGGATTCGAGTTCTTTCACGAATACATTGGAATCGTAGGTGACAAAAAAATGATCCTATTCTTTCTCGAGTATCGAGCCTGAAGCCGTCATATGCCTCATACCTTACAGTTTTATCGCACTCGCGTCATTTAGTTGCTTCACCGTGCGTTGTGCATTGCACTTGATAATACGCTAGTGTTATCTGTGAGGTGTTCGTGTGTTACACTAAACACGTTGCACGATTAGTCAATTCTTCAGAATTCAAAGTAAAAATATTAATTGGTTAAAGAAAGCGTATTCTAAGAACGTATAAATTACAGTAATCCTCCGACCAGGTTCTACGTTTTAATTCCACACGAAAGTATTGTTAAATGGTAGGAAAATTTGATATAACGAGACCTTATTAAACATCAAACACTAAAATAAATACAATGGTGTGTTTACCATCTTACATCTTTCCTAACATGGCTCTGTTAATTTTTAACCAGCTAGAACCTAACTTCGGGCTGTTACTGTACAAAACGTAAAAGAAACTTGTCGAAATAGATTATAAATTCGCGATTCATCGTTGTAAATTTCCCAATTCGAACGATCGTTCGGATCGATAAAGTTATTGGTTCGGAATGACCTAAAAAAGACATTCCATACATCGCAGCTCAATGAAATCGATCAACGTTGAGGGTATGTTTGCGCACAAAGCTTGATTGCTTACGTAACGCGAATTTTTCTCAGTTCGAGGCACGTTGAACCGATTATGGATAAATGTTTGCCGCTTATGATTTTTTTCGTTTTTCAGGACCGTTTAAATACCGTTTTCGCGTCCAGAAAGCATGTTTTCGATTATGCTAGAACGTGTCAGTCATCGTGCTCGGCGAAGAGACCGGTTCTTGCGCGTTGTCGCCACCGTCTCATCGATCGAGTATATTGAATAAATCGAATAAATCGTGAATGCGCATGAAATCATCGCGAGAATGCCACGGGGGGTACATTTGCGTCATAACCAAGCGCTGTTATTCAAAACGATTCGGTTCTTGCGTTTGTTTACATATGCTGTCGCATTTCCTTCCTCGGAGCTTCTACAATTATACATGCGATAAAACTGATCGTGATGCATATTTTTACCTGTCCTAACTGGTCGATCGATCGCTCGATGGTATCGTGGGTTTTAATGCGAAGAAGCAGTCGATGTTATTCCTGCTATTTATATGAAATTTTTAATTATTCGTGTTTGTATAAAAAATATTTGAGTTAACAAGTTTTTGGCACAACGGAACACACTTTTAACCACATTTATTTACAGAAAATGGCAAAAAGATCAGAGTGTACCGTTGTACATTTACATAGTTTCGAGAAAAAAAATTACAAAGCAATCATCGTGTTTGCTGTGATAGTTTTTACGTATTAAATCCATGAATTCTACGTATCGTCGATTCACGAATCAAAGGAGATTTAGGATTTCCTCGAATTAGCATAGTCGGTATAAGCTAAGTAACTCTTCTTCGGATTTATCGTGGGGCTCCAGCAACCCCGAAAATTCAACGACGTTATTGTTTCGGTATTATTTCTCTAAAGAACTGACAGCATTATTAGGGTGAATAAACCTCGAAGACCGTAGCAGGGTTAGAGTTGTGTAGGGCTACGACCTTCATGATTCGAGTAGGAAAGGATTGATAAGTTCGATAAGTTCCGCGCGAGAAACTAAATATTTCGCTGTACACCAATCCTTCCATTTGAATAATTCGTACTCAGTCTTTCACACTTGGCGGAATCTCAAAATTTCCCGCGAAACTCGTAGCGTGTCTGGCACGTTTCTTCTTCTACCGTGTGCACGACGCTTCCGCGTTGCCTCGCCAAACTTTCGAGCGTCGCAAAGCTGGAATGCGTTCGGTGTTTGTTTCGTGCGTCATCGACCGCGTCGCACGTTGGCGACCGTGTCCATCCTTTCTCGAATTGGTTCACTCGATCTTTGGTGGCGCAAAACGAAAGTTAAGCTCTCTCATCGTTGCTGACTTGTTTTTTCGACCTTGGTCGGGGAAAAGTCTCGTAATGGCGGACAGTAGCTTCTTCTTTCGTGCAATACGACGCAGCAGTGTCCCGTTCAGTGCGAGATGAATCCGGAGTTACGAGGAAAACCAGTTTATGTTGGCGTCGTTCACGAAGCGACCAACTCACCCTTCGTGTCCCTCTTTCGTATTCGTATAGCGCGTTTTAATTGACCTTGCTGCTACCTTCTTGGAATTCATGCTCCGAGCAAAGAGAAAATATGAAATATCATAACGTCCTCGGGTCACCGGTGTTGTTCGAACGCCGACTTTACTCGAGCCGCCTTGAAAAATCGCTTTCCGCTTTAGTTACTTTAGTCCTGTTGGTCGTGAGCCGAAGCTCTGGCCTTATGCGGATGTTTTTTGAGATTTATATAAAATATTGTTTTTTTTTTTTTAATTTGCAAAAGAAAGATTATTATGTTGATTTGATAAATTGATGGCACGAATTGAGGATAAGATTGATCGAGTAGTAGGAACTTAAGGTAATTAAGTCTTTGGAACAGCCTTTTTTTTGTTAGCTCGTTAGGGGTTACGTTTCTGAATGCAGAAGAATGAACCGAGCATTAGAAGTGTGAAATATGGTGCGCTTAATAGCGATAGCGATACACGCTTATTTTACCGAGTTGAACAAGGTATAATCGTGATTGACCAAAGGAGATAGTAAACTCTTCTTTTCTGAATCCAATCTTGGTTGTAGTAATATTTCCATCATAATTTACATAAACTTTCCTCTTGTATCATCGAGAAAATTCAATGTAAATTCTTGCATCGCGGTCGCACTTGCAGATGAGGTTCAAACGATGTTAAGTAATTAGGACTTTTTCTGAATACGATTTAATATCTCCGTAATAAGATGCGGTTGGTATAAAAAGCGATTTATTTATAAAAGATTCGCACCGTGTCGTGTAGTTCGTTGCACAAGATTCGCCAGAAACAGCATGCCGGGAGATCTTTTTGTCCAGAAACAGACACAAAGATCGTCGTGGTCGAAGTGTCCGACTCGGATTAATAAAGGCAATTGCGGTCGTTAAAAACGCTCGCGTTTTCTTGTGCTTTAACCGAAGGGAATATACTCGTGCTCGACGATTAGACTGAATCGCGCCACTGTCGGCTCCCCTTTGTTGCTAATTAATAAGTTGATGATTCAACTTGATAAATGCGAATTGAATTTTGAAGTACCATTCAAGTTAATCCCCGATAAATGCAGTCGAGTCGTCGTGGATCGAACTGTATCAAAATGAAATTGTATCATTGCTCTTGAAGTTCTTTCGTGTTAAATTACTAAATAACGTAAGGACACTGGAAAAAAAAAATTAGAAGAAATAACATCCGTTTGTATTTCTCTTGGACGTCGATAAGACGTTTCTCGAATTCCTATTACATCACCCTTGGTATTATCTATTATTCGAAAATCCTGGTAAAGTCGCTTCGAACGTGCTGCGACGCGAGGAATGATTTACGTGCTATAAAGCATTCACGGAGGCTTGAATCTCCTGAAATTAATGGACCAGCTGGATTCTTGCAAGCTAGTTAAATTAACTCGTAGATTTTCTGGATTCCCGATTGCATTGACCCGTTCCGTGAAAATCGTTTAAGTATTTCGAATGAATTTCAACAAAGAACCACCTACATCGTCGATTTTTGTTGTTTCTTATTATCCTCTACTTTAATACTGACGTAGTTTAGAGGTATTTTGCGTCGTTACCGCAATAACAACTATATTTACGAAGAGAGCCAGCGTTATTTGCCTGGGAAAAGGAAGAGAGAAAGAAGAAGGAGAACGATCCGCGATTTTCTTCGCGTTTATCCCTTTTTGTTTCCCGTTAAATATCGACCACGACCGGTCCCCGCGAGAAATCGTTCCAAAGTTCAACATTTGCGGCGATCCGTCGAATTAATTAAAGCTGCAAACAATCGCGCCAATTAGCGAAGCAATGCCCTCGGAGAAATTTTCCGCTTTCCAAGCGTGTCCAGCATCTCGTTGTTGGCAGCACTGCTTGCGAGCGGTCGGTACAAAAGTTGTTTTTGAATTAGTGCCGTGTATACAAGGGCTGCGTTGTCTTTGCACGAATGCAACGATTAATCGTTGTTCGAACAAGCCTCTGGTAAAATCTAACTTGGTATCTCCAATCACGGATCACGAGGAAAACACGATCTTCCTTGGGTCAAAGAGTAACGCTTGTCGCGCGACCGTATCGCTTTCTATATCGATCACGAACAAAAAGAAGTATTAATAATTTTTATAAATAGCACTATTTATCTCATCGGTCAGCGCACGAACAATACAGCCTGACAAAAATCTCGGTTCGAGTCTCGAGTAACCAACGATCAACACAATTCTTTTGAGTATCAATAAAAGTGAGAAATATTATCGAACAAAATGGTTGTTTCGAGATCGACCTGAAACACGTCTTCCGCCTCCGAACTGGAAGTCATTTCGAACGATTTGACGCTTGTTTGTGGCCAGAGAGCCGTGTAATCTTTGTAACGACATTGAATACGCAATAACGGGAAGAAGCTGCGCGGTCGTTAATAGAAATTTGTTCCTAATTGATCATCGAGGTCGTTGACGTGTCCCAGCTACGAGAGTAATCGTCTACCAGGTGCGATAAGACGACTGACGAGACGGCGCTTACCGTCGACAGTGATAGACCTGGGTCACCGACACTCCTGTATGCAATTGACGTCGAAACAAGCATTAAACGGTATAAACGTAGCGGTCTCAAGGCTGTTCCTGTATCACCACCAAATACTATTTGTGTCACGCGAATTTGTTTCGAATCGCACTGGGAATAAAAGGAACTCCTTTAGAAAATTTAATTCGTGGCCTTGGTTAATCGAGAAATTGAATTGGCGAACATCGGAGATATAGCAGGTTGAATTTTTACATAGGAAGTAGAATACTTGTTTTTTTAATTTTTTGGATCGTATATTGATTTTATTACTGATCTAGATTAGCATTGAATTTTTGCTAATTTTTACGTTAAACGTAGCTTTACTTTTTAGTGCGAATTGAATGTTTGGTTTCCCAAATTCGGAGCTCAAGAAGCTTATTGTATATCCTTTCGACAAAATTGTTAAATTTGCTCCTCAAATATTTGCACCGTAAAGATTGAGATGAACTTCCCTTCGTTCAATAAAGGGTCTAATTTGTTTTACCAAATATTCAAATTCGTTTCACCTCGAAACGTATAGTTGGAATAGTTCGAAGATACAGGAAGCTTTGTTCTCAGAGATCGATCTACGAAAACACGTGTCTTTTTTAGTCTTGGCCGCTTTAAAGGAGCAGCGAATGTATCGCATCGATCGTGATCTACGTGTATTAATTAACATTTTACATAACACAGTGTCCGTTAGCGTGTCGTAACAGATCGGCGCGATGAGTTTGTGGCCCAGGAACGATTACGAAACGCATTTAAATGTGTTGCCGCCTGTTAATTTACGATCAGGGGATGTTTCGACATTGATCGGTTTTCGATAGTGTTTTTGCCATTGACGTAGCAAATGCTTGGGCTGGATCCACATTTCTTCTACAATTTTCACCAAAATTGTCGTCCTTCCATTGGATCCACTTACTTCCTATATAAATAAAGAATTTCATCCGATATTTTATCGTTATTTCGTTTTTCATTCACAACCAGGCATAGACCGTTCAACGGATAACTCTTACCCATACTCGAATGTGAGCGTACGCAGAGGTAGCACGTTCCGTTTAAATTTCAGAAGTTGTTAGTAGGTCGGAGTTTCTACCTGCTCGACGATTTCGAGAGGCCACGAAAACGGCAAGGCTCGTTCGTGAACGGATTTCGTAAATTCGATTATAAACCGTTGGAGTTAATGGGTCTTATCCTATTGCTTGTTAATTAATTTTGCTTCGTTGGGATTGAACAGACGAAGAACAATTTGATCTCGTTTCGGTTGCTCCGAACACTGAGGCCAGCCTGCTCTGCAACGATCGTAACCATCCTAAATTGCTTTTTTTTTTATCGTCTCCCCGTATTGGATTTAGGTACCGCGTGTTTCGTTTGATTAGCAGGTGGAGAGAGCAATTTAATAACTTGCAGACTTAGAATTGACTTAATACAGAGATATTATTATCGTTATTGTAATTATAAATGCTCTTTGAATTTGAAGTCAGAACAGTCGGAAGCTTTCGACGACAACGTTTCTCGGAGGCAGCGCGATTCGCAGCGAAAGAAGGTCGCCAGATAATAACTAATACTAACGACGCTGATACTGCTGCTTTTTCTAGTCTCACACGTGACTTCTGTTCGCGACCGTTAATCCCTATTTACACCGTCTCGTTTCGCCGATAACTTATGCAAACGAGAAGAGGTTCAACTCTGAACGACCGTCGAATCGAATGTCTTGAATAATAAAAAAAAAACATGAAAAACGATCGACGAATCTTTTCTGGTTAGATGACGTTGAAAGTCTCGCAGTACAACATTGTTTCTTGGAATGATTGCTTCAACGATCGGCAAATCTATTGTCGCGGGCAATTAAATTTGCGTTTCGAGGCGGAAATTAATTAGCGCGACAGATGATTAGACGTTATAATTGAAGATTTTTCCTCAATGCTACCAGAAAACACTACTTTAAGCTCTACTTTAATAAATTCNCGATAACTTATGCAAACGAGAAGAGGTTCAACTCTGAACGACCGTCGAATCGAATGTCTTGAATAATAAAAAAAAAACATGAAAAACGATCGACGAATCTTTTCTGGTTAGATGACGTTGAAAGTCTCGCAGTACAACATTGTTTCTTGGAATGATTGCTTCAACGATCGGCAAATCTATTGTCGCGGGCAATTAAATTTGCGTTTCGAGGCGGAAATTAATTAGCGCGACAGATGATTAGACGTTATAATTGAAGATTTTTCCTCGATGCTACCAGAAAACACTACTTTAAGCTCTACTTTAATAAATTCTTATAATTTGAATTAAACAATGTTGGATGAATTTTTTTTTTTTTTTTCTTTATTTTTCTGGCAATCAGACGAAGTATTTTGACTCGTTAAATTGCAACACGCATTCTCCGACTGCACGATAGAAAAATGCAACTGCATTCTTTACTACAACAGTGTTCGAATATAAAAGGTGAAAGGTGATGTCCTGCGAGGTCTCGAGGAAATACGAACATTAATTAATTGTGAAACTGTTGGACGTTCTGTTGCTTCATTAATTATTTTCTAGACAAACGATGCATCACTGCTGGCATACAGACACATCAACGTACTAAATTACTGTATTATAATCACATGTCCCTTGAATTATTCAAAAACAGCTTGCAAAGGAGACACTCGTTTCGCATTCGTACGATTTCCATACGATTATTAATCCCTAAACATCAACGAAAGAAAATCGAGCATAAAGTTTCGAGCATCTTCTGGTAAATCACGGCAATTAATTATTAATGCACGAGAAACGATCGGCCTCGAGATACCAAATAAAAGTAAATCTTTTGCTCCTCGCTCGTTCCATTTTCCACGATCGTTTACGCTTCAACGTTGTTGCCTGTCTTAAAAAAAAAGAAGGCGAAGGAAAAGAACGAAAAAAAGGAACAAGGGAAAAGTCAGTGGAAGAGAAGAGATGGAGAAAAAGGGAGGAAAAGAAAAAACCGTGGCGCGCGCGATCGAGCGGAGCTCGGCTGATCGACCTTTTGGGTCACTTCGATTGAAAACGAAGTAATTTTAGCACTTACGAAGAATCCGATACGCGATTCGAAAGAGAGAGAGAAAGGGAATACAAACACCGGTTCTCCGTTCCACGGACCATTGTTCTCGTTATCACGTGCTTCGCAAGCGGTGACGATGGCGCGACAGTGTGAGAACCACGGTGCGATAGCAGGCCGTTCCACCTAACGATAAATCCTCGAGTCCAGTTTGAGAAAACCGCGACTATTTAACGCTCGTTCCAATCGCGAAGGCTGAGCGAATGACCCGTAATAATTCTGCCTCGATTACTTATTGTTCCTGCGGCTGCCGCGTCGACGAATCAGAGCCACCGACATTCGTTCTCCAGTGATCAATATGGCGGAGCTGCGTTCAGTGGATACTATAGTTGCCGTTCTTTTTATTCATCTTTTTTCCTGTTTTTTTATTCGTTTTAGATAAAATTTTTTAAAGTGTGAAGGATTTTTGGAGATCTTTGATATTAACTTGTTTATTGGATCGACTCGTAATCAGTAATTTATTTAATTATAGAATTAAAAACTAACAAAGGAGGGTTGGTTAAAGTTGGATCGATTATAGTTCTTGCAAATATAAATATAGTATAATTTATATTTAATTCATTGAGGGACAAGTTTTTGGTTGAGTGAACAAGTGTAGAGGTTTTATAAAGTATTGAAATAATTTTAAAAGAATAGGGGATTATTTTGTTGACTTTTTTTTACAAGAAATCAAAGTCATCGACGCGTTCGTTAATCATAACTCAGGTAATAATCGCTATTTGCGAAAAGATAACAATGGCCGGATTGTCTGCGGTGACGTTATACATCCGCGCCGCTGACTCTTTTCAGAATGAAATTCGAAGAACAATGAAAGGAATATCAGTTTTTCCCGCCTGGGGGCTCGTCACAGATTTTGAACAGCGATTCAATACGAATCCAATTGCTCTAAATTTTTCTAAAAAGATATTACCATTCCTTTCGTGTTACAAACTTCATAACTGGTTTTCAAATATTCCAGGCGAATGAACCGATTATAAGCCGACGATACAATTTATCCTGCTCGTTGCCCCCTAATAATGCTAGAGTCATGGGGGTTGAGCTCTGACTTTGGAGCATAAACGAAAGCATGGGAAACCATGGGTGCTTCGACACGGGCGCGACACTAATTGTCGCGTCGTCGATCGCGGGCAGCAATGACGATCGTGTCATACGTGCATAGTCATCCAGTTTCGTTGATGGTGAACGCTTGGCGCAAGAACTGAATAACAGTTAAGCTGTAACAGAGAGAAGAGCTATGATAAATAAGCACGACGGGTCATCGTCCAGCGGGAGACGAGATTTATGTTCAACGAGCCGAACGAGACTGCCGATCGTTCCTCTTCGAGCACACTCACGCGCGAAATCTCGCGCGTCTCTGTGATCATGCTGGCGTCATCGCAACCCCTTTTGGACCTATGGCTTCGTTACAGATCGGGAACGTGTTTTCCCTTCCGGCGTGTGTCGACCACCCCTTTCGTTTCGCGTGATAGATTCGATACTTCCGCGGTGGTTTCCTTCGGGTTTCCTCTCTCCGTTTAAACATTACTCTGAGGATTCTTGGATGGATGAGACAGGATTGATTAATTCGGACTTATATCATAAGGCTGGAGGTTTTATTTGGACTATAATTGGTTCATTTATTCTTTTTATTATTGATATTATTTTTTTTCTTGTTTTTCTCTTATTGTGTTAGAATTTAGATTATCGATTATTAGTTATGAATTGGAATTGATGTTAGGTATGAAAGTATATCGATCGGCTTTCCGTTTCCTTCGGATGGTTGAAAGGTACTGACGGTTTCTTCCGTCTTTCCAATATTTGCTCGACCTTCGGCCAACAGGGTGGAGTCGACATTGTCCTGATCAAAAAGAGTAGATAATACCTTCTATCTAACAAAATGTGTTACTGTATTTGTCATGAAACAGTACAAAGGTCATTGTAGAACTTTGCCAATAGACCATTATAGTCTACTGTAAATTACCATAGATGTAGATAGGATATACTTCGACATACATATAATAGCAATGAATCATCTTGCTTTGCTGTAGCAACAGAATGACTAAGAGGTTGTCGAAAAAAAAAGAATCCCAAGGGACCGGTACTTTTCTGAAATTTAAGACCGGTTAAAGCATTTTTAGAACCTCGTGTAGAAACAATCTTTCGTCGAGCAACCAAGGTATTTACTGGCCGCTGTGAACAGTTAATTTTCATTCCGTAATGCAAATCGAGTAATCCACACGAGCCACAAGGGACCATTAGAACTCCAAAGCCTTTTATATTCAAATCTATCGTTTCGTTACAAAACAATGCATCTGCTAATTTCGTTTGACACCATTACGCTCCTGTGTGCTTTATATCGATGCTTGCGTCACACTTTTACACGAGTGCGCGCGACTTTTAGACAGCATTTACATGCGGTTCGTGGGCCCGTGTGCACACGCATGATTGTAACGATGTCTGCTACAGCATGTCCAGGGGGCGGCTATTGTAAATGGACGAAAAACAGTGATCTTATTTCCACCTGATAGCCAAGAAATAGAGGATGCAAGGGAATCTCTTTCCTGTATCGAACGTATTATGTTTCTAACTTAACTCTGTTGCGGTTCTTGGGTCATTTTTGACACAATCGAGGTTTAAAAAAAAAAAAAAAACTATTAAAAAATAGGAAAAAATAATTTAAACTATTTGAAATGAAAATAGCAAAAAGCGTTCGTTAGTGGCTCGTTCCTTGCGCAACTTTTCGTTCGGTCACGTTCCGTTCCCGTGGAACGGTTCAATGGGAGCAATTGCAGTTTCGCTAAGTTAAAGTTGCGCCGCAAATAACGTCCTATCTGAAAACAATTATTTACGATTATCGACGAAGGCTCGAATGTGTCGCCGAGATCGGGCAAACATGCTGCGGCGTCGGCGTCCCATGCACGTTGGACTTTATTGCATTTGCTGATTCATTCTTTGTGTTAATAGTTGCACTATTACGCGATGTGTTAACGTTTTCTTTTTTTNTTGCGGTTCTTGGGTCATTTTTGACACAATCGAGGTTTAAAAAAAAAAGAAAAACTATTAAAAAATAGGAACAAATAATTTAAACTATTTGAAATGAAAATAGCAAAAAGCNCTTCTCTTTTTTTTTTTTTTTTTTTTTTTCTATGCATACGGGAAAGTCCAGCGGTGACTCTTCCTTGCGGTTTGTTGTACGAAACGGTAAACGTATTACATTGCATATATATATTTATTAAAACGTTCATGTTTTATTCTGTTTTCTGATTCTACGAGGAAAAACAGAAGGAAATACCTGTAATATATTGGTATAATCAAAACAACAGAGTACTAAAATTAATTTCGAACATTATCCCGATTAAGAAACTCATTTATAAGATCCCATCATTGTTATCTTTATAACAGTTTTATTGCATATAATCGTTGATACGAGTTATTATGCAATTGTGATCGCTCGACGTCTCTCTGTTTTTTTTTCTTTTTTTTTTTCTTCTTTCTGTTTTTTTTTTTCTTTTTTTTTTTCTTCTTTCTGTTTTTTTTTTTCTTTTTTTTTTTCTTCTTTCTGTTTTTTTTTTTCTTTTTTTTTTTCTTCTTTCTGTTTTTTTTTTTCTTTTTTTTTTACGGATGTGTCACAACTCTTTATTAATAATCATCTATAAATGTTCGCACTGTACTTCGACGAATATTACTCAGAAATACTTTATCTCGCGGTTGTGATTAATAGGTTCATCTATTCCAAGTGTCCACGCTTCTGTCGTGATATAAATACGATATTTGCGTACCGAATCGTGATCATAAACGTGCTAGACGCGCCACGAAAAAGAACTCGGTACAAACGTTTGATTCTTGAAATACGGACGAATCTTATGCAATTTCATAATTAGATAGAAATAAATTTGCACGTTGAATATCGTGTTGTTCGGACGAATCGTTGTATTCGCGTATCGTCTCATGCATATTGCGCTTCGGTATAATCGCTCTAATCGCTCGTAACGATCGGATTATGAGATTAATCGGCGGATTCAGGATAATGGCTGCGGGAAACGCCACGTAATGCTCGCGGAGTTTCGTTCGAAGAACAACACTCTAACTACTTTTCATTGATTTAGACAGTAAGTTAGTCCGAAGTTGTTTAGAAAAAATTTACACGTCAATACGTTTATTAACATAATGAAATAATTATAGGCTCAAGTTTTAAACGGTGTGACACCAGTACCGGAAACCAGCTGGCGCTTACACGTTTCGGTGCGCGCCGTCGATATTACAGTAACAACTGTGTCCTTTGACGTCACTATCGATGCCGGAAATTATATCACGTTATGTCTACGCGTTAATTGATCGTGTCAGCCTACCGATTATCTAATCGTATCCAGTCGTACTTCCACGAGCAAGACGATGATCTTCGAGCTGTCATTTGCCGAACCTCTGGAACAGTCGTGCGTGATCTCTTTGATAATTCTTCCGAGCAAACGTTATGTTCGTCACACTTGATCGGATTTAAAATATAAAAAGAGTGGAAAGAATTTTTCCCGATAAATTGGAAAATATAAATAAAGTATATAAATATCCTCCTTTAATTGGTTTCACCAGCTTACGATTTGTCTGCAAGTTCCTATGCATGGTTCATCGATAATTCTGAGATTCTTCGATCCAATTATGTTACTTTTCAGAGAAATATCTCGACACGATCTTCTGCTTTTCTAAGAACGAACAATTATCGATTCACCGTGGAGAAAAATGGAAAAATGATCGCGACGCAATTTACTCGAACGACAATATCGCCGGTTACCATTGTATCATTATTCCATCAATGTTATCAATTCGTCGTCCAATTTAAGCGACAACCAGTATTTCTTGTTTAAATCTCGTTTCCTTGCTCGTTGAAGCGGACATTTTTATAGCCGGACCAACCTCGGCGATTTTGCAACGGATTGCTCCGTGAACGAGAATCGTTGTTGCGAAATGGAAAAAAAGATATTGGTACGGTGACGTTACGTAAAATTAGAATGCCCTCGCGAGCCGGTCTCCGTAAATCATGCCGATGACGATCTGAAAATAGAGCGGACTCTGCCGCGTGTTCGCGTTTTAATTTGCATACGTTCTATGGTGTCTCTTGTTGCCACTGGCTTTGGAATACCGAGTATATCTCTCTCTCTCGGCTTACTGACCAGCAAGAGTGTCTTTAATATCCAAGCGTGGAAATCGGATTACTCGACACTCGGTCGGTGATCCCTGACAATGAAGAGCCGACTAATCGGCTGTTGATCGCTAAAGTACTATAGTTGTTTCTAATACACACTGTTAAAGGCAGTTCAAAAATTGTTTCCGGCCAGTTTGGAAGAATAAATGAGATATCGAGTAATGAGTAGGAACTAAAATGTACTTAAGACATCTGTCTACTTTAACGCTTTGAAAAATAATTAAATTTCAGGCAAGATATTTTTTTATGCATTCTGTATTTTAAAAAATGAGTAACGAAAATTGTAGTTTTGACAACCTCCGAAGTAGAAAGACACCTTAATAGAGTAATATTATATTGGCCGTAATTATTTGTCAAATAAAAATCGATTTATCTGTTCCTCTGATTACGTTAGTTAATTTAATTCGTATGTGTAAAGAGCAAAGAGAAAATGATAATTATTTTAAATACAAAAATCGCTCCGAGCTATGTCTTTAAAGGGTACTCGAAGCTAATACCGCTTTATTGAGCATAATTCTTTATTTTTATCGTTATCTAGATTATTACGGCTCGATAACAATTTCCGTTCGTAAGAATCATGCTCTTGTTAACCGACGTTAATGTATTTTAGTCTTTAGCCTTCGCGTGGACACTCGAGTTTTGCGTAGAATCTATTTATCGCACGTGTCCAACTTTTTATCTTCTCCGAATTAATTTGCTCTCGTTGTTGTTCACGCAGAAGACAGATCTATCGAGAGATCTATAATAATCGTGCGATTGTGACGCAACCTCCGATAGATACGAGGCCGTATTATAGCTTCCTTCTCGAGTCTTTTTTTTCAACAGGCCCAATCATTCATTCTGGAATGCCATTGACACGATTCATCGTCAATTAATGCAAATTAAATCGTTCCTCGAGCTATAAATGCATCGATGTGAAATTAGAATGGTGTTTGTTCGAAAAAGGAAGGAATAAAGGCGAGGATGCTCTCTCGATAGCACTAAGACAGTCGGATGATAAAATGTTATCAGAATTATTGCTCGCGTAATCTCAAAATCAGAGAGTACCGTTTTACAACGAAATTATTTCAATTTTCAAACTTAATTCAATTCTTTGGTATTCTTAAAAATGGTATCAATTTTCCTTTCCCAAGTACATTGCATCGATCATTCGTGATAACCAGTTTTCCTGACAATCTTCCAAACTTCTACGTATTGTTTCAATAGAAAGTCTCGTTCGTTCGTACGCGATTCGCTCTCGTTTCAGCGATATTCCCGCGAAACGAGCTTCAAGGGGCACGCTTGTGACATAATTTTGTGCGCACGTGAGGTGAGTCACACGATTCAACTATTTCGACAGTATATACACACCCACGTATACACGGACACACTTTCGATCTGCGATCGCGTCGATACCCGTTCACGTTGTACATCGTGTGTGTATTCGCCTTTAGATTAGTCTGAATGCGACGATAAGGAACCGGCTACATCGGGTTCGGAAGCACTCGTGGCGATTGGTGGGTGTTCGAGCAAAAATTCTACACACACGCTGCAAGATACGCGGATCGTTGGCGCGAGCGAAGTGTGCTGACTCGATTAGAGCGACCTTAATGTCGAGGGTCACGATTCTCGACCATTGCTTTTAGATGGACATCGTTTCAGATTTGTTTACTCAATAATCATTCACGCTGGCTATTAACAATCGTGTCTCTGGGAACGATCGCTCATACTATAGTTTATTCGCTTCAGATTGTGTTTCTTATATATATGTATTTTTTTCATTTGTTTCTTTTTTTTCTTTTCTTTCTTTGGTTCAATTTTTCGTATCTCGAAAATTCGAGACAAAGTTAGGCAGCAGACGAAATACCGAAGTCCTGTTGCAAATTTCATAGGTAGAGATCAAAGAGTAACCCCTGTTGGGTCAGATTCTTGGATTATGGATGGTAGATCCGTAAGATCGGTTGGTTGGAGATGTTGAAACAAGTTGACACCGATAACTCACAATTCGGTGTTCATATTCCAAACCGGAGCTACTTTTTATACAATCGACGTGTTATTAAATTCACGGTCGCGTGCAGACATCAAGTACCGACGTAAAAAAGCTCTTAAATTTATTCTTCGTTGTTTCGCTTTTCTTTGGTTGTTCAGTTTTTTGCGTTTTGCAGCATTAATCGCTCGCGTCCAGTTTACTGCAAATTGCTTTACTATTATGCCATTCCGTGTCGATTAAATGTTCGACTTTATTCATTATTACTCCATTACTCTCGATCTTTCCTGATATACTTTTCTTTCCGATCGTATTCTCATAACAATTAACCCATTTACCGCCTATTAATAGGAGCCTCGATCGCCGGAACAAAATAATTTATTCTTGTAAAAGTAAAAAAAAAAAAAAAAAAAAAAATTAAAAAGAACATATAATACAGATGAAAGAAATGTATCCACGTATCTGAAACGGAGCAAGCACGTTTATCGATGGCTAATTTATGTAAGAGTGTTACGCTCGTTGCGAACAGTATCGACAAGTGGGGATCGTACAACTGTTAACCTTCGATGATAATTAATTGAATTAGAGGACTCATGGTTTTTAAATTCACTTCGCGCTATCGGATCACCTGTTTTTCGACTAGTAGATAAAAATCAGAAATCCGCCAAATGTTCGTGTCACCATCGTCTATGTTTCATCTATCGTCGCGTACTCGTTTTTTCCGAATTATTTCTTCGACAGTTTTAATCGAAGTTAACCGTCTTCTTCAATTATTTTTCATCCAATCGTATTTCTTTTTCGCTGTTAACTACGACGAGTAACTTTTGAAGATTCACAAATTCCGGTGAAGCTATTTTTTTCTCAAAAATTAGGAACGTTTCTCACCGAAACGAGAGTACGATTGATTCGGAAAGAATTCGAAGACTGCAACAGGATTAGAATTGATTATTCTTTACTCTGTCCGATTTATTTTCGCCAGTATGGTTATATAACACGATGCCTCCGTTCCTTTTCTCTTTTTTTTTTAATCTTCGCAGCAGAATCGCGTTTGCAATTAACTAAATAGATAACAGCCCATTCATCCAGTTCATCGTCCTGACCTTGCGTAATTTCAGGAGTCACCTCGAGTGCTCCAGGCGATGTACGTGATCTCGTGAATCACGAGATTTTCTTCGTTTCCGCTGACGTCAACTGGTAACAAGAGTTACAATGTCATTAACGTTCTAATTACGAGGCTATCTGCGAGATGTTTTCCTTTGATTAACTCTTCTTCCACTGTTGCTACCATACTCGACGATCAGAAACAGAATTCTTATTATTGCTAGCCATTTTGACGGGTTTGTCACGAAACAAATGCTTGTTATTGATCAACTTTTACTAAATGTGTTCGTTCATCTATAAGCAAACTTCGTTGAAACAGCAGGGATACGTTTAAAAAGGAAAGGGTAAATCATTTTTCTCCGTACAGTTTGCGAACAGTAATTACGTTTTTGTTCAATTTTGCCACCTGTTGCCAAAGTAATAAGTTTTTTCTTACAAATTGCGATTGTCCAAATAAATTTGGTAAATACGTAAAGCGTAATATCAATGCAAGCAATATTTAATTCTTCAAAGATTCGATTAAAAAAAGATCGTTTTTGAAAAATTGATTTTGAAATTTATCGGATACACGTGCACTCGCCAACACGTGTTCTTGATTTCCCCATGATGTTCTTCGGCATATTAACTCGTTATACAACGGTAAACTGCAAAATTGGTGTAAAAAGTTCAAGCGCTACAACTAATTAGAACCGCGAGAGAACAAAGTGGTTCGTTTCGACGCGACCTCCTCGCACGAAGGGTTAATGCTGTACCGTTCGTAATTATTCAAACGATAATGAATTCTAACTTAACGCTGGTCGTACAGTTACTCGTTAAGTAAACAGCTGTATTCGCGAAAGATAAATCTTCGCGTGTATTTCGATGTTTCAGGGCGAAACCTGTTCGAAATTCACTCGAAGGTTAGCCAATTAGAGCGCGGCCATTTTGGAGCGTACCTGTTGCTTCGTTCCAACAAGGAACGCGTTAAATATTCAAATTTAATTTCCTCAGGGCCACTTAACCATTTTTTCCTTATTCTTCCCCATATTCTTTTTCCATACTATTTTTTAAATTAAAAAAAAAAAAAAAAAAAAACAAAAGAAAAGAAAAGAAAAAAAATTAAATTAAATTAAACTAGACACCTCGCTCAATAGTTTCGCGCAATAAATGTAAAATTTTTATTTTTTCCGATGCCCGGCCAGTCGAAGCAATTACGGATCCACCCCACGACGGTGGAGGATCATCATCATCAACACCATTTTCTCCGAAAATAAACGAGCTCGGGGAAATTATAGCTGAAAAATTGTTCGGCGGGAACAGCGTGTGCAACGTCAGCGAAGCCAGTAGCTCCGAGATACGATAGATAGACAGTCAATAATTAGCGGCTGCTGATTGGTCACCTTCCTCCTCGATATATCCGAGGCTGGTCGGGGATGCAAGAACGTATAAACGTGTTGCGTGGCTGTCCATGGTGGGGGCTTATTTACTCGCTATTCAAACCATTCCGGGTTGGCCGATCGGCGTCGAGACGAGGAACGCCAGTCCGTGTCTGACACTCGTTGCGATCGTACGATGCGTTTCGAACGGTGCATCGATTCGGTGTCTGCTCATCCTTATTCCCGCCGGAACAACGTCGGACTGGTGTTGTGTTGGTCAAAGTGTTCGTACTTCAAAGAAAGATACTTAGACTCTTTCTTTATCAATTCTTTGAGTTTTTGATCGTGAACAAAAGAATCTCTTCTTCGTTTCCCGTTCTTGTCTCTCGAAGCTCGATCTGTAAGACTTACGGAGAGACTTCGTTGTGACTTCTGTTTTTTTTTTTTTACTTATTTTTTTTTTTTTTTTTATGTATATACATATATTGGAAACGAATCAAGACGGAGTTACCAGTGATTCGCTAGGTCGATCGATCGATCGATCGATCGATCGTGGACGATCGAGCGAGCCTAGAGCACGTGGATCGCGTGAAACTGACATGGAACATCTTCGTTCGACAAAACTCGTTCGTGCGACGAGACTGTGCGAAGTGAAAGCGTGGATTGATCGTTTTAATCCTCGAGGATCGTCGATCGACGCCTGAAACACACGGTTGAGCATAGGAGAAATCGCTTCGGGCCACCGGTCCTCGGGGATCTAATGGCACCCGACCTTGAGAAAAGACGCCAAGAACTCAGGAGGACCAACAGCGGTAACTTGGAACCAGGACATGAACACTTCCAAATGCTCCTGCAGCTTCGATGCAACGGAAATGCATTGAACGAGCCTTATCGACACGGTAAACTTGATTCCGTCCGTCCGTGCATGCTTGATTATTTGCTATTTAATATTCAACGATTCGATCGCGACTAGATAGCTGGATAATTGATATTTCAAACCGGAACCAATTGCTGGTATTTCGAAGCTTTTTTTTTTATTATTTTTTTTTTATTTTCGTTTCTTATCACGGTTTCCATGGAGATTTTAAATGTTTTATACCATATTTAAATGTTTTATACCATATTTAATCGGGTATTTTTATTGGTATAAATTTTCTTTCAGCACGTAGAATTCTTCATTTATTTATTTATTTATTTATTTATTTTTCATAGGTTAAAGATTTATATTGCGAGGTGTAATTAAGAGAACAATTTTAATTATTATTAAATATTTATTTTTTAAATTCGAGGTACACCAATTACTTTAAGTATTACTTAATTTGTCTTGTAGTTCGAGAAACTCGAATGCGCTCGTTTGGAGTTGCTCTCCGTTCTTGAATGTTAGTTTTCTTTGGGTTTAAGAGACATAACGTACGTAATCGGAATATTGTTACGTGTGTTGTATCATTGACATAAGGTGGATAGATTTCGAGGAGGATATCTTTATCAAAATTTTTACGAGTCTCGGTTGTCAAGATTTTTTCAATACTTCTTCGCATCGTTTCGATGATCTGTAAAGCCACGATTAATTGAAAGAATTAAAGAAATTATAACGAACTTCGCGGCACAGCCATACATACCACCATCGCCTTCAAATTAAATGATAACGGTTCTGCATTTTCATTCTACCGCTTTCTCTCTTTAATAAATGTGTACCCTTAGGCAATTCTTTGACTTGTTTATGATTCCGTCGATGGGAACGCCTCGATTCCTCCTTTCCTTTTTTATTTCTTTCCTTCTTTTACTTATTTCCTCGAGGTACCATTATTCTGCTCTAAATTCCATAAATTTATATACGATAACTCATTTTTTCACCTTTTACGAGTCAATTTCTAGCCCGAAGCGATACATTATTTTAATTCAATAAAATATAATATATACAACTAATTTATGATTTTAACAAACTCTTCGTTACTTTACAATCATACTTCTATAATAAGTATTTTACGCGACACAAATTACTCATCTTTCTCGATCTTCTTTGTTTTTAATCCATCAGACTCCCTGTTACGCTTTATGTGCACGCATGTTTTTTTACGGAACTCGTAAAGGGGTTGATGTATTTCCACACTATTTTTCTCCCAATTATCTCCCGCCTCGATATTATTGTTAGAAATATCCCTATGCGTTGTCTCGTTTCTCTAACACCCGGGAAATTGATGCGACTCGCAACCCAGATAACCTTTGAGGACGCCTTTCACGCCTTCCACCCCCCCGATCCTTCGCCATCTCCTTTTTCTCCTCTTTTCCTGCATCTCCGACGCGCATAATAAATCACTGCCCTCGCATGTTCGTTCTCCTTCGCCCTTGATACCCGCTCTTCTCTTCCCCGATGCTTCTATCTTCTCTTATGATTCACTTGTTGGTCTCAGTACACGCGGAGAACACGACTACGCGAGAGACGCTCGCGAATCGCGATACTCCGGTTATCAGGGCTCGTCCGTAAAGCGCTTTTGCTCGGCCGTTGCCAGGCGAAACGGAAGAAGGGAGAGCCAATCCGCTTCGGAACCGCGGCAATCCGCCTCGAAACCGCACCGACCAATAGCGATCGCCTCGCATTTTTCTTCATCGTCGTTTCTCTCCGATTTTCTGTCGCTCGCGCTCGTGTCCGGGGCAATCTTGACGAAACAATCGCTCCTCAGTGGCCTTCCTCTTCGTTCTCTTCCGATCTTCTGTTATTCGTGGGTAAGAATTTTCAGAGCGTTCGAGTCTCGATTTTCCGGCGCAGCTTGTTTGCCCCGGGTGTCTGATCACGAACAGGGTTGTTACTACTTCTTGGGCACTATGGTCACCGGTGAGTCGTTAGAAACGCTTTACCAGCTGACTGACAGATTTTTTTTTCTTTTTTTTTTATTTCCCGACCCGCAGGTGGAATCTGTACGACACGTCATTTCACGGGGAAAGTTTGATGCGTGTCGATGTTTCGAGAGGTACGATCGTTTGTAGGAACGAGTTACGCGTGTGTATGTATGGTAATCCTGGGTTGCGTAAGGAGAAGCTTGCACGGGTTGAACATTTTACTTTTATGAGAATTTCGCGTCTTTATATACAAGTATCGTGAGTGAAACTGCGTACACGTTCCGGGTGTGTAACGATAATAAAGGTTACAGGATTGCGTAATTCTATCTAATCGTCGATTATTATTTAATACGAGTAGGAAAAAAAACACAATTATAATTTCAACGTGAACCATGCATTATCTTAATAATGTATCGAGTTTAATTCAAGAAACGTAGTATTATTCTTTTCGCCAGTGAGATTATTGAAACAAATCGTTCAACGTTATTGTCAAGTAGCTTTCTTTTTCTCGTGCTCCATTTTCCGATTTTATTCGAGCAAAAATATGTTGTAGATTCCTTATCGTTATGACCGTGAAATTATACGTGATCGGTAAGGGNTGAACATTTTACTTTTATGAGAATTTCGCGTCTTTATATACAAGTATCGTGAGTGAAACTGCGTACACGTTCCGGGTGTGTAACGATAATAAAGGTTACAGGATTGCGTAATTCTATCTAATCGTCGATTATTATTTAATACGAGTAGGAAAAAAAACACAATTATAATTTCAACGTGAACCATGCATTATCTTAATAATGTATCGAGTTTAATTCAAGAAACGTAGTATTATTCTTTTCGCCAGTGACATTATTGAAACAAATCGTTCAACGTTATTGTCAAGTAGCTTTCTTTTTCTCGTGCTCCATTTTCCGATTTTATTCGAGCAAAAATATGTTGTAGATTCCTTATCGTTATGACCGTGAAATTATACGTGATCGGTAAGGGAAAAAGAGTAACTAGGCAGAGGCTCGATTTAAAATTGGCGCGCGCGCGCCATGTCGTTTAAAAAAATTTTTTTCAGCAAGATTAGACAGCAAAATATTTTATCGATGACTTTGACCACTTTTTATTTCTTTTCTTTTTATCTTTTTTTTTCGATCTATTAGCATACGCGATGGATCGATGATCTAGCCAGCTGCAGGTGTGACCTTTCGATGGATCGATTGCCTGTCGATACTACCTGTCCTTGCTACGTCCTTGCTACGCACACGCAGAGATTACTCAATTTCGAGTTACTCGAGCGCAGCCAGTAAGGTGACTCGACGTTAAAATTATCACAAATTAGCGTAGAATATAGTATCGAATATCGAGCTCGCTATGTCCGATCATGGTCGAATGCTGAAGAGACGTTCCACGGATTGTTAGGTAGGTCGGGCATTGCAGGGTCGACAAATATATTTTTTAAGCTCGATTTCACGTTGCTAGAAAATTTTCTTTACAAAAACAAAATAGACACGAATCGTCTGCACGTATAACTGATTCGATTTTAATTCCCAGTCTCGTCATTCGACGTCGGATTAAAAGTTACTTCGTATTTGCAACGTTTTTTGTTCGAACCTTAGACGAGCTTAAACGAACATAGACTTAATGGGTTGAACGATATCAAGAATGCAATTATGCGACCATGAAATGCTTCCAAGAAACGCTTGAAAATCGGCCTAGTTTTCCACGATCTTTCTTTATTGTGAAACTTAAATTTTTCGCTGATCTTCAACATGTATCGAATTAATGATTAATACGAAACGCGAATTAAAACCATTTCTAGAATATTCTTGGTCAGCTAAGCGTTTCTGGGAACGTAGGTGAACCAGTCTTGCCGAAGAAACCGAGCACGATGAATCGTAACAGATGGGTTTCGTACGCATAGCTTGCATTCTTCGAAAAATTATTCAGGATCTCGGCGTCCTCCGTAGAATTCTTCTACGTATTTTCCATCAAAAGTATTCTTACCAGCGACTGAAAATGTGTATTCTTCGTTAACGTGCTCGAGCGACAACGCTTGCATTATAACTGAGATATTAGTTCGATAACCTTCTCGTTAAATTGTAATTTCAGGGGCTATTTCGGGTCACGCTTCGTATCGCTGGATAGTTAATAATAGACAGATTTTCCCTCCGAAAATGTGGGGCAATTTTTAAGAACCTTCACCCGATTACTCTCCAACCAAGGTTGCTTGAATTTTCTAATTTTTTCAACTCGATGGCGCTTGGTTCTCCGAAAAAGTAGCTCGCAAGAAAAATTCCAAGCATCGAAACGAACTTCGAAATCGGCTTCGAACGATCTTTTGTCTGTGCCTTTCTCAGAGTGGGTAAATGTCCCTTTTCAGAGGGAATTCGGTCTCTTTCATAACGCGGTTTCCATCCCGATGAAATCTCGCGCCACGAGCGCTCCAGCGCACGTGTTTCGAACATGTGCTTCGCCGCGCGAGTGCGAAGTCTACGCATAAAGCGAGTCTCATTAATAATGCGCATGTACACATTGTTGAGTAATATATACGGCTCGCTCGTACGCTCGGCTAACAGTACAGTTGATACAACTGGCGACGCGACCAGAATCGGATTAAGCCGGAGAGAGAGCTGGCCTGGCGGGTGACGATTGCTCCAAAAGCGGAGTCGAAAACGGGATTCGTAATTCATGTCTCTATATCGCATAAATGGTTGGTCGTTCTAAACGAACAGAGGAAGACAGTATCGTTGTATTAATCTTTTTTAGCATGATTTTATGGTGTTGCGCTTATTCGATAACGAAAGAAGAACGGTTCTATGGTTGGTTGTAATTAAATATTACGATTATTTATCGAGGGCTTAAAAATTCTTCGAAAATTGCAATATTGTTTTTCGCTGAAAAAATTCTATACGTTTTGCCTAACTGCCCATAATTTGGTTATTTATTCTTACGATTCGTAGATGTTTAAGGAAACCATGCTGGACCTCTGTACCTTCCCCACTATGCACACAATTATCCAAATATCGTTTTGCACTTTGAACGATAACAGAAACAATTAACAAGGTAAAACCTTGGCAAGATGAATTCGGAACGCGTAGAAGTCACGATTCTCTCGCGAAAGTACGTCGGTTTTTATCAGGCCACTGTTTTTCGCTTGTCGTCGAGGCAGAGAGCGTGTGACTCGGCGACGAACTAATCGTCTGCCTCGCGGAATTATCGATAAGCGAGCGAGACCGAGTCGATTATTTCTTTTCATTGTTACGTAAATAGCATCGACTCGAGCCAGTATACGTGTTCTATTGACTACCGTTCTCAATGTATATGTATGTACGTAACCGTGGAGAGAGAGATCTGATTAAAAGGTACGTTGACTCACTCGATTGTACACGGAGGATGCCGATAAAATGTGAAATGCGCGCTGCGCGCTCTCTCTCTCTCTCTCTTTCTTTCTCTTTTATACACGAGCCGTGTGTACCGTGGAGCTGCGTCCCTCCAGACAACAAACCTTGATAACGAGCAAACCGCGATAAAGAGTTAATATTTATTTACTAAAATGTTAATTCTTCTGTTGTGATTGTTCTCGCCTACAGATTGAACTCGAGGTTGCGAGGAGCAAGTATTTTTTTCTTTCTCATTGTCAATGAAACAACGATGAAGACTACGGCGAGAAGCTTGGGCGTTCGGTATTATTCGAACCGTACAAAAGTTAGAGTTTATTATTTGAGATCGGCTCTTCTCGTTCCTCGTTAATCATCTCTGCGTCGTCCATTTTTACGATCGTCGCGTGGAACCACCGATCGATCGTCGAATCTCGTGGCCATGAACGGAGCACCGTTTGCGAGAGGACAAAGCTGTGAAAATCGTCCGTGATCCTCGTGCTCTCAAATGCGAAAGACAAAGTAGTAACATCAACGATTTCGTAATCCAAAGGGGACTCGAACTAGATCCACGCGTTTCTATTACTCCAATAAATTATCCGTCGCCGTCGTCGCGGTTAATTTGGAATGAAAACTCATCCAATCCTCTCATCGAGGCGCGAAGTCCTAAAACAACTAACTCTGTCCCACTTTTCGCGATATTCATTGCTATTTCGTGTTGACACAGCTGTCCCTGTCGATCAGAACTCTCCTCGACCTTTTCGATTTTGATCGTTCTTCGGAGATCAATCGAGAAAAGCCATAACGTTGAAAACGTTGAGTCTTGAGGACACAATCGTCAGGTTTATCAATCTACTACACTGGTTATATCCGTGGCACGCAGAGTCGTGACCTCGCGGATTTTACAAGCTTATCGCGGCCTCTTAAATAGGCTATCGACAGCCTCATTAGACGTGCAGAAGATTGTCAACGTGTCACGCGAGTTTTGTTTCAAGAATCCGTGGGACGTGGCCGTCTAGACGAACTTGTGAAAACTTCGAAAAGCTTGTAATTCGTAATACCGGATAAAACTTCTGGCGGATAATGGTTCGCCCGAAGGGACCGATTAATAGTTTAGATACAGATTTCCAAAATTCTAGTGAAAGTTCTGGAATGTTGGGAGATAAGAAAGTATCGGAATGGTAAAAACAGTTAAGGCAACATCGAGTGTCGCCATCGGTGAAACGAACGAAGATTGTTAGAAATATAAATGAGTAATAGAATGTTAACGGTATATACTTGCTGCTAGCGACGAGGAACGAGCTTTATCTGCCTGAGATTTCAGAAAAATCGAGGGGAAGCTTGTTCCCTTATCTCCATATCGCTACTTATAGAGCAATGATCTAGCAGTAACTTGTTTAACTTGAGATTAAACTAGCAAACTTAACTCGAACCTAAGAATAGCGAGAATTTGTACTATTCGTAAAACTATACCATCTTCTTCTAATACTAAAGTAACAAGAAAATTCCTAGTCATAGCAGTTTTTCGTATTAGACCGATTAAGCCTTTCGCGGATACCTGGAAATTTTAAAGCTATAAAATTTCGATAAAAACTGATCACGCTGATCCACATCACTCTCTACCCATGAGTTACAATTTATTTTATATACATGGTTGCGAAAAGTATTTGATCAAGTTTTGCATTTTTACTTAAACGTAATTAATCAATATGTTAATTCTAAAATAAATACAATGGTGCGCAAATACACACATTTGTGTCACTTTTCTTCCGGTTGAGTGGTATTTATTCAACGACGGCCGCAGCCATCTTGCTTACGAGAAATTTGGCAATCTTAACGACTATGTTCGTCTTGTCCCAGCAGACAATCGAAGAAAAAGACAAAAGAAACTTTACCGCAGGAGAGTTACTTTTAACATTGTTCCTAAAATTAAAGTATAGTCGATCTAATCTTGCTCCAAATCGGTGATTATCGAACAGCTTCGTGTCCTATTGGTATCTACCGTTTGATATCCACCCAAAACCATACCAGTTCTATCATCACAATTCTAAACAAATGGCGGCCGAAGAAAAAAAGGGATGGCCATCGGAAGAAGGCACACGTAAGTTACCCGCGTCACTTCCGCGCGCGCACGATGGTGAACACTGCCTGCCGATCGTACGCGATAAGGATCGAGAGAGAATCGATCGGCGCAGGTAACAATATCCTTGAGACTCGAGAGGCGTCATAGTTAGCGCGCGGTCCGACGCTCTGTTTACCGTGTAATAGTAACGATGTTTATCGATCCTGTTATCGGGAGTACACTCGCAAATGCACGGAACTTCCACGAGTTCGAGGACGAGCCATGGAGACGTAAATACACTGCGTAGGAGAGACAGAAGGAGGCCTAATTCCAGAAAGAAAAGAAGCCGTCGGCAGACGAGGAAGAAGAAAGAAAGAAAAAAAGGAGAAAAAAAATCATAGATTGCGATAGAATCGGTATCCCTTCTGGTCGATAGCGAAAGACATTGCTATCAATCGTAATCGGGCAAATTTTTGCATCGCGTACTCCGGATTTTGTGAAATTTATATTGACGCATGACCGTGTAATTGCCCCTCGTCGTCGCGATCATGTTTTTTCTCTCTCTCTTTTTTTTTTGACGCGATCATTATCTTTCTCATTATCTTTATTGTCGGCGACGATTATTGGATCCCCGTCGTCTGGTATCTCGCTCTTGCTGATCTCCTCGGGGTTGTTTTTGACAACGCGACGGCCCCCTCGTAGACAAAGAACAATCAACATCTTTTGCTGACATCAGTCTGGTATTGTTGAAGGGTCGCGATAAGATTGTTAAAAATTTTCGAACGTTCTCATCGACTTTGGAATCGTGGTTTTAAGCCGGTTTTAACGATTAAAGTCCTGTTTATTAGGTTTAATCGTGCAGAGTTTCTGAAGAGGGGTCACAGGTCACATTTTTGGACAGTGTAGGGAAATAAATTGTACAGTAAATGGAAAATCTAGTAACGTATGATTTATGCAGCACGCTGAAGCTTTTAAGCTATTGCAAAGCCTCTGGTATAGCTGCTCCTTCAATTATTCTAAGTGGTACCACCATTCGGTTTTCGATACGGAAGTAAGAACACAGTACCGAACTAGCTTAGAACATATTTATCCCGTTAATTTTACTTAGAATTATACGTAAAATGAAATTAAAGAAATTCCGAACCATGCAGGTACCTTAAATGTTGAGAATTCTGAAAAAAGATGACGATCAAAAACGTTTCTCATATCGTGTTCGCTTAAATCATAAAAAATTGAATATAGTTAAGCCTAATTAACTAGTAAATAAATGCCAAAATAAATACAGCAGTGTATACAAACATTTTTTATACCCTTTGTATCTATCAATCGACGTCGAATTTCACTCGAAACAAAGAAAAAAAAAAAAGTAGAAGAAAAGGTTCCTGGTATCAATGCGCACCCTATGCTTCCATCAGACGCTCGAGTCCGCGACGTGTGCGTAATTACTCGCAGCCGTAATTAAATTCTGTGTACAGATCGGGATTTATTCAACGGGGATGAGCGAAATAACGAGGCGCAGCGGTGTCGCCGCGAGGCGACGACGAACGACGGCGAGCATCGAGGTTGAAAACGATGAAGATCGTCGCGAACGTGGGTCGTTGACATCGTACCGTGATTTTCCTCGACGTTCACATAGATGCACCTTACACGTGTGTGCACGTGCCCATTACGTCGATCTGCCCACCCCCTTATTGGTAGCGGGGGCGAACGGGGTGAGCCCCTCACCACCAGTTGCATGTGCGATTGCAACTTCACACCCACGCAATTATCCCGTCCAGTAGTCGAGCTTCTATAGATAGACCAATATTCCTCTCTTTCTTTTTCTCTTATTTTCTCTCTTTCTCATCGTGTTGCCTCTCTGTCAGTTTCTTGATATTTCTCGCTTCTTTTCCAATTCCTTTCGTTCTCTTCTATCTTTTTCCCGTTCGAACACATTTTTCCCTGTTTATCAGTGTGTTCGAGGTTGACTGTTTCAAACACGTATCGCGGATACACTTTATTTGCCAGGATAATTGTTGTGCTCGCGCTTATTTTGAATTGCTCACGGCTATATCTAGTTGGGCTCTGTGTTGTTTCGTTTGTTCGGTAACGAGATGGCTTCACACTGGAATTAGTGAGTATTGATTCTCAGTTCCAATGATTATTTCTTCGAATCGAAGAAGCTGGATGCTGATTCTCGAAATTAAAAGTGCCTCGCGCGATTAGCGATGGTAAGAACTGTAAATATTTCAGAGATATCTCGAGGTAAAAGTTTACGGAAACAAATGCGTTCGGTAGTCAATTTATACGCGTTCTTCGGAAACGTTTGCGAGTCCATCGAGAATTTTATCGTGGAATTTTATCAGCGGAAATAGATTCAGTGACACCATCTGCAACCTCTGACGAAACGGAATAATTGTCACACTATGATGATAACTCAACTACCCCACTCGCAACCGTATACGGATCAATCGTATTATTCCTCTGCAATCATAATACCATAAATCGTAGAATTCTTATTATTATAATAATAACTTCTGATAAAAAATAGTCTATAATAAATTTTAACTCTCAATCGATATTATTTTGTTTCTTTCTACGAAAATTGAAATAAAGCGTCGGGTGATCCAACAAGTCGTTCGTTTCGCCACCGCTCCGGTAACCAATAATCAACCTTAATTAAACCCCACAAAAATCTTCCACGATCCCTCTCGAAGCACACGAAAATTTGTCAAAAACAAAATCAACAGAAACACAAGTAAAAAGAAACAAGAAAAAGTATCAAAATCAATCCCCGATACTCGAGTATTGTTCGTTCCCATTTGTTGATCGGCGCGGTTGGTTAATCGTCGCGAGATAAACCCGTCTTTTTACCCTGGCCACGAAGAGAGGAGCGCTCGAACACAATCATCGATCTCTGCCGGACTTTGTACGGTTCGATGTCTGAACTGCGTGTATCGGTTGCCTAGGAAAAATGAAAATCACGACCGGCCGCTGCTTCATCGTGACTAAAAACTGCTCGTTGAACCGTGGTTTCTCGTCTGCTTGCCGTTCAGAACGCGGTTATTTAAATATAGCACTGAATTTTTCATTTCGCGTAAAAAATCGCGTGATACCGCTCGACTAGGGCCGCTCCAAGCTCGTGCCAGCTCGTTATTGATCTGTCCCCTCGTTATCCGCCTGTCCTTTTCAAAAACTTTGGGCCACAAATTATATAACCTGTCTCGGCGATGATGAAGTGGATCATCATAGTCGGAGACCATCCGATGACGCACGCATTGTTGCACTTTTGAGTGACAGCCTTGAACTTCGACTTGGAACGTGTCATTGTCCGAATTGAATTATTTGCTCGGCACAATTCGTTACGACGGCGAAGCGTCGAGTTATTGTTGATCGACGCGTTTTCGTTTCTTTTGTAAACGGGTTAGGATGACGCGAACCAATTCTTCTATCATTATAGTAAAGTTCTGCTGTACGTTAACGAAATTCTTCGTCTTTCAGGTAACAATGCAGGAGGAAGATCGTCAGCGGTGACAGGATCGGTTCAAAGGAACACCGCCACGTCGAGCAATCGAGCGCACTCCGCCTCTAGGAGGATCAGCCATCAGCAACGTCAGCAACAGCAATCACAGACGCAGCAACCACAACAGCCAAGGATACCATTGGGATCCTTACGAAATTCGGATGAACACGGGTCGAGAGCCAATTCGGCACAGGACGTTTGCGATAACTCGAACGATTCAGGGCTTGGCTTCGAAGAACGTCAGCAACACCTTACAAACGCAAACGTTAGTGAATTACACGTATACGCTATGACTGGATAAGTTTGAGACTACCCTCGTTGTTGGAGTTTTTAAAAGGGTAAATTTTTTACCCTTTTCGAGACCTCATCGATATTAATTTTTGTGCTATAAAATATCGAAGGATCAACATTTCTTCCGGATAAATTAAATAACTATTAACAGTGCGTATCGGTCACCCCCCCCCCCCTCCTCCCGATTTTTTCCAATATTTTTTAGCATAAAAGTGAACACTGATTTATAAAAAATAAACTAAAAACGCAAAAAATGATTTGGAAGGAATCGAAGGAATTAATTATCAGTGATGTGAAATGATTTAAAAGTGGTTTAAAATAGACGTTGAATTTCTTTATTAGATATATCTGGTATGGATTTTAATTGATAAAGTAACAAAAGGATCAAGTACTGTCGGTTGGAGGAAGACTAATCGTTGATCGATACGATCGTTTATTATTGATGAGCTAATAGTCTTCCACTCGAAATTTTATGTACACAATTTCTCGTATGTTATTGAACTTCGAATGATGTGTAAAATGGGACTGTATTTATTGTAAATAGTTTATTGACCGTGTGAATCACGATTTATCGATGTCTACACCGCTATATATTTTAAGAAACGAAGAATACGAGAACTTTGTCAGGAAACAGGAACGAGTGATATAAAGTACAAATAAAAATAGTAACAAAATTATGTGTGGTCTCAAACTTACGATCGACAGTGTAGACACATCTCTGTCTCGTATTAGACAATTATTGTAACTCGAGATCATCGGCGATTGTAACATTTACTGAGAATCTTTTCTGAATCAAAAAAGATAGAAATCCACAACCGTACAATAGAATCTCCATTTATTGGAACGAAATTTTACCGAACTCTCGTTGAGCTCTCGCTGTCCGAACTACTACCGAGTGCCGTTTCAATTGTATGAACTGTTACAATTTTACTTACACTGGTAACTAAAAGAACGAGCAAATATATCACCGAATCTAGTTATCCGAACTACTCTATTCTCCAATGCGTTCAGATAAATGGAGTTCTAGTGTATCGTTCTCCTTGGTCAGGTCTTTTCAACTATCTCACGAATCAACCAATAGACTCTGTTAGAGAGTTCTCTGTAAAAAGATGTTAATTTAGCGTATGTTAACATTCATGAGACTAGAGTTTTGTTTACGTATCACGACGGGTTATCGTTAACGTGACAAAAGCGACTGACAGAAGTAACGACTGCGGTGTTATCGACGATTATCGTCGCGAAATGGCGTTACATTTGTCCCGTTATCGGGACGTATCATTACTCTAGCGAATTTTCTTGGCTGTCGCAAGGCTTCGTGAGAAAAAGAGAGAAAAAAAAGAAGCGACTTTGCGTTTCATCCGGTGGCGTAACGTAGCGAAGGTGGAGGAGTAGGGGGAAGATTTCGAACTGGCATGTCTGTTGTCTCGATATTATTTTTATCCCATGCGTATGCAACTCGCGGCGATCCAGTCAACGTCCTGCTAAAAGAAATATTGTGAAACTATCGGAAACGTGCACAGCGGTATCTGCAAAAATACTTTAGAGCAATCGCTTTTCTTTTCGTTTTCTCTTTTTTTCCATTGTTTTTATCGTGCTGCACAAATACGCGTATTTCGTGGCTATCAGCGAGCTCTGATCGATATCGATACATGCAACGATATCTTATTCTCTGGCCACGTGTTGCGTAACAACGCGATATATGGATAACACCGCGAAGCTTGGCCGCGTCTACGTACGTATGTACGCTATATACGGACACAGCTCGTACAAATTAAACGTTTTAATAATACGCTACTTGCAATGCAGCCAAGATATATTCCAAGATAATTGAGTAAATATTACAAGCTGATTAAGCGTTTGATATTGACCTAAAGTGTCGAGGTGGATTTCAGATATCGAAGTGAAACGCTGACGGTAGTTACTTTCGATCGTTAAGCCTGCAAAAGCAAAATCTCGTCAGATAAAACAAGCAAAGTAAGATAAATATAACCAGTAACGTAATTCCGTAACTGAAATATTTTTTTATAGAACTATCTATGTATGATGATGTGATCGGATTGAAAAAAGCAATTAATTCACTGGCAATAGAACATTTAAAAGCTAACAAAACTAACATCGAGAAAATTGCCAACCATTTTCTCGCAATTTACCCCCATCCTTTGTTTGCTTTCTCAAAATTGCTCCAAGAACGAGGTCGCCCTGTTGATCCTTGGAAACGTTTCCCAAGAGAACGTCTCACTCTCTTGGTCGAAGCCTGTGAAGCTTTCCCATCCCAAGTTACGCCACCCTTTATCGTGCACACGTGCAAACGGAATCTAATGCAATCACGCGTAGCCACAACGATATCGGTCGTCATTGATTCGACGACGACAGTGACCGGTCTCTAACGGTAGTTGAACCCGGCCGATCAGTAGTCTGATTCGTTAAATTGGCCGGGTCTGCTATATTGCACGCACGCACACGCATCTATATCAATCCGTTCTATTGCTTAACAGGCTTGGAACGGCGCCGGCGAGGAGGATTCGAAGAGGAGGAAGATGGACATCAAGCTCGAGTCCGAGGATGCAAACTTCCCCTTTCCGGAGGTTACGCATACCACCAGTCCCGACAGTAAGACGGCTAGCAGAGGCACGTCTAATGGAATAGGAGGGTTGGCCACGATTTCCGGAAATAGGACAGTAAACGGAAGCTCGGGAAGGGTGGTCGAGGTCTCGAGATCTCGTCCAGGCTTGGGTGTTCTCACGAAGAGGTCGCCATCGGCTCAGCAGGGTCCGATCACCCTCACCTCTCAACTGTGTATGTGCAAGACATGTGTTTGTCTTTTTTTTTTTTTTTTTTTTTTTTTTT